>JAJIYU010015013.1:0-13035 GCA_030144865.1 Tinospora cordifolia
TGCACCCAAAATTTCTTAAAATCTTTGAAATTAATTTATTCAACTTATTTTATTTATTTTTCTCAAACTTATTTATCTTTAATTATTTGACAAAATTTTGGGATATTACATTTATGCTTCTAAGTCAACAACATTTCGTCTGTTTCTAGGTACAAGAGTTTGGGTTATATTACTTAAATAATCATACTATACATATAACAACCAACCATCCAACAAACAAGCAAACAATACATGTTGGCAATAATGTAATCCTAAAGCTTCCATCTAACTTCCAGGTTCGTGTGCCCCATCCCACACTTGCCCTTCCATACAGATTTCCACCCAGAAGTACATTACACCCAAACAATGGCGCAAGTGTCTCGATATCCATGACTGCAATGTCTCACCATGTTTAATTGGATCCTTTAGCTAAACATAGCACGATAGTGCACCCACAAAAATGTTTTAAGGCTGATGCAAGCCCCACTATACTATACTGCCCCATCCTAGTACAATACGGTGCGTACAAGTTCAGCCAAAGAAATCGATCGCTCACCCAACATGGTCCGTCATTCTCTGAATCCAAGATTCCTCCATATCCCCAAATCTTTATGCATCCCATCCTACATAGAGACCAAAGATACAGGCTCCTCCAAAACTTGGATCCTAACCAAATAAGTGTGCGTTCAAACACGTTATCAGTCTCTACCTTATGTCCTAAAATCTTTTAAGTTATTTATGATCCATTGCATTCCCGAGACAACACTCAGTTTCTACCTAGACCTAATCTGTAACACCGCAATTTTTGGTCGGACCTCCGTTCATGTTTTATCTCAGGTGTGGATCGTCGTTTGTCGAAAATCGAGATGCTACTAAAAGTTTTTCTTTTGTCAAAATCTTTTCTTCAAAATCAAGTTCATAACCCTTTGTTCTCGAGTCAATTTCTATAAAAATATTATGTGCAAGAAAGAAAATCACAATAGTTTTACCGAATAAATCGTAAGCAATGCAGCGGAATACGTTTAAAATTATTCATTTAAACCAAAACCTTTATGCAAGAAAAGTTATTGAAAGATAAAACAATCGAAGTTAAACTAATGTAAATACATTAAAACAATCTAGTAAAATACATAAATTACGACCTCCAAGTCACCTATCGCAGACTACCTCCCCATGAGGTGTCCAATCAGAGTGCGAGTCTTTTGATGTAAGTCAACACACTCTACGTCCAGGAGTACCTGAAAAAAAAAGTGGGAGTGAGCTCGAAAGCTCAGTGGATCGATCCTACACATCACATGCATTATACAGACCCAATCCAAAACGTTACAAGCACTTTCAAACATTAGGCATTCAAACATTTATTTGTCTTAGTCGGAATCTAAGACCGGAAGAGGGTTGAGATGTCTCTCGGTATTCTCTGTGGTCCCAATCAAATCTCAGAGGGTTCCAATAACCATCTAAAATCAATCGACAGTCACATCACAACCTAAGAGAGTGTACTTACTATGGCATCGTACCATCTCCCAAAGACTTCGAGCTGTCACAGTCAGCTCTGGTTGGGAATACCTACGATCCGCCTTGTGGCTCGACAATCTCAAGTGGTAACATATAGGAGATGCCACCTCGATTTGCTTCAGGCTCGTCAATTATACCGGTACGTGGATTCTTAATAAACCATTGTCTTATTTTAATTTTACACACAATTTCATTCATGCCAACCATCACGCATTTCATGGAAAGTAAATCAAATAATGTAGGCTATTCACATGAGTAAATAATGAAATCTAAATGCATGATTTTCTATGCATGCTAGGGATGAATGAATTACAATTTAAATAAATTATCACACCATCAACCAAGCAAGCCAAACAAGTTCAGTCAATTTTATGACAAAATTCTAAGAATCCTAGCACTATTCAACCAAATGTTTTGAATCTTAAATCCATATAATACAAATGAGCAAGGAAGTCACGCGCACCTAATTTCGCCGATCTTCAGGACTCCTTGCTCTCTTGTGAGACGTTCGGCCCTCTAAAATTATAAAATTTGAAATTTAACCCTCAATAAAATTATACTTAAGTTAAAGGAACTTCTAAATTTATTCAATTATAAATTTCAACTAATTCAAGTTTATTATAAAATTCTAGAATTTCATGAAATCAAATTTAATATAATTTCTAAATCTTCTGAATTTCTTAATTTGAAATTAAAGACTTTAATGATTAATTTCCCAGCTTAGAAGGTTTATTCGATTTCTTCACAATCTATTAATATCGTGATTAATTTAATTACAAGCAAAATAAGACTTCTAGACATTCCAAGTTTAGTTTCGAAGTCTAAGATTTTAATATTTTCTTATGAAAGATATTTAATTTCAGAAGTTTATTTTTTCATGTTTTTGACAACTTTAATTTTAAAAATTTTTAAACTTCTAATAATCAATCAAATTATTGATATGTTGGAGAACCATTCTCCCAATTCTAATTGAAATGGTTACTTAGTTTAATCTTATTCCGTCCAATGTTTCTCGTGTTCCATAACTTATATTTAATCTAAGATTAGATCTATTTAAATTACTAAAGAAATGTTTCCAGCCAAATTTCCATAATTGTTTTATTTAAAGAATAAAATATTTTTATTATTTTCTAGTTCCATTTACAATTAATCAAAATAAATTTCTATACTATCTAAGATTAAAATTTTCAAAGTATACCTTACGTCGTCCTTGGGTCGTCTCCTTCGCGCGATCGACGCCATCGACGAATGCCCTCATCCAACGAAATCATGTTCACACACTACCACACCCCAGGTTTTTTTTCTCCGTTCCGTTCATCATGTTCAACCCACGCGATCCTAATTTGATTTCCAACAACACACATCATAGCAACCTTCAAAATTCAACATCCCAATCATAAAACCCAAATCCCCCAATTAAAGTCATGAATCACACCATTTAGCAAAGATTTAAACCCAAAAATTCATCAACTTCTCTATTTTGGTGACTGAAATCTAGAAATGAAACAAAACTTACAGCCGTTTGCTCCTAATTTCTGTTGAACCACGACCCAAACCAGTAGCTTGAATCAGAAATTTCATATCTCTTTTTCCTTTGTTTTCATTTCTTCTTCTTTACGCCCAGCTGCAGCCACCAGTAGCTGAAATTCATAAACTCAATTAATTAAATAAAATTGAGTACATAATTTAATCTTGAAGAAAAACTATTATAGCGAAAGAGTCAAAACTTGGGCAACATGCCCTTACATAGAAATTAAAAACTTTTTAAATAAAAGAACCTAACTAATTTTCATGGTCTTCATATAAGTCCATTACCTGAAAAATAGAAGGAAGGGTGAACACATAGCCCAGTGGATCTTTCTAAACATCTAAATCATTATTTCAATTCAAACAAACCAAGCATATCAAACACTTTTGTACATTAGGCAATTCAATAGTTGACATTCAGACCGAAAGAGTTTAATCTCTGTGTTCCACATTGTAGGGAGAGAGAATGACAAACGAAAACTCGAACCCCAATATCTATGAAGTGGGATCACTCTTGAAAACCCAGTTCAAAATTGTCAATGGTAAACCGACAAGCCGGGTTGGGGGGTGGAACACACACGATTACACTATGCAGTCCATCATCTCACCGGTATGTGGATTGAATCATTATTTAATCTTTTCTTAGTGATAAAACACAAAATATCGAATTAAACCATCGATGCAACATATACAAAACATGAACAATTAAATATTTATTCATGGCACAATTTATTTATAACATGCATCAATATTCTTTATTTCTAAACATGCATAACATGTATATTCATGACACATCAAATAAATAAAACATGCATATTAAAACACATATTCAATCAATCATCTTCAATACATTATCACACATGCAAGACTTATTCAAATTAAAATAAAGAAGTAAAAGTTAGAAGTCACTTCCACCTTAAAAAGGTCTCTTCTATACGCCTTTGAAATCTGGCTGAGTTCTGTTACTTCAAGGCTTCCAAACACTCAAGAACACTCAAGAACTAAGGGGATTGCAAAGAAAAAGGCTTAGAAAACAATATGACAATTCAACTCCTGTTTCTTGGGATGAGATGAATTGTGAGCATGGGGGGTGTTTATATAAAGTTGAAAAAGGTAGAGAATGGCAAGTTTGGGGTGTCATCTTGTGGGAAACTTGCCAATTCTTCAAAATTTCGTGCCCCCCAAGCATAGGAAAATAGCAAGTGAGTTTGGAATTTGGAAACACAATTTTTGGAATTTTTTTGGAATTTTTTTCCTTATTTTCAATTATTTATTTTTGGTTTAATCGAAGCTTCAAATCACGGCCGTTGGATCACTCTCGATCGCAGCACTCAGATCACGGTTAATATTTTCAGGTTAGTTGTGGATCGTTGGATCGTTCTCGATTGCGTCAACGTAGATGATTTGATCTGGACCGCTAGATTTCCTCAAACGCAGCACGATCATCAAGGCGTCTAAGATCTTCACCATCGGATGAGCCTCGGTATACCACACGTTCGCGATCACCGTAACGCGACTTTGATCTGGACGCTCGGATCGTCTTCGGGTACAGTACGCAGATCTCGTTAGCGACTAACGAAACACATCTGGTCCGTCAAATCGAGCAAACTAATCGTGGGTCGTTGATCAACCTCGAGTGAAGCATTGGTTCTCAGTCGATCGAAGACGTCTCGAATCCGGGCCATCTGATTTTCCTCGAGTGCTGTACTTTTGCGATTTTTGAATCTGCCTAGTTTGTGAGCCGTTGGATCTTATGGATCGATCGTAGCCGTTGGATCATGATGATCTGGTGCTCCTGGGCGTTGTTTTGGGCTTTGATCGTGACCGTGAGATGTTAGATCATGCGGATGATGTGTTTTTGGCCGTTGGATGAAGTTTGTAATTACCAAATTTGATTTTTAATGTTGCCATTATTCGAAAATTGCCAATTGGACACTTTCTAATTGATGAAAACTTGGTTTTATTGCACAAATCATTCTATTTTATGGTCTTACTAATATTTTTTCCTTTTTAATTATTTAATATTGCATTTATTAGATATTTTTCTATTTCTTTAATATCTTTAATGCCAATAATTAAATAATCTATATTTTTCATTTACATATGTTTTTATTTATTTCATATTTCATTTTCAGATAATCATTTATGTAATTATAAATTGATATTTATATAATGTTTTATTTATTTTAAATAAATACACGTATACTACATTTTTATTTAATTATATAAATTTTTTTATATACATATTCCTATAATATATAGTATTAACATTCATTATGCTAACACACATTATTCATACACACATTAACCTATATATATATGTGTGTGTGTATATATAAACTTTTTTTCTATTCTTTATTTCTTAAGCAACTCTTTTAATTTGACGTTTTCATTTAAATATCAAATTAAGGTTTTATTTGCCTATTTTATTTTACATCTAAATATTTTATATTATTTTTCATTTTCTAACCCATACTTTGCAGCCAAAGATGTCTTTAAATTTTTAAAATTATTTTCACTTGACTTATTTCATTTAATTTCCTTAAACTTATTTATCTTTAATTATTTGACAAAATTTTGGGTTATTACACGGATCTCCTATCATGTGTTGTCTCACATGTGGGTCGTCGCTCGTTAAAAATAAGGATGCTACTTGAAAATTTCATTTTTTCCAAAATCTTTTTCTTCAAGATTAAGTTCATAACCAGTAGTTTTCAAATCAATATCTATATAGATGTTTTACACAAAATAAAAGATCCAAATAGTTTCTCAAGAGATTCACCGGATTTCACAATACAATTTATAAATAATGCATCAGAAATCTTTAAAGACTTGTATTAAAATAGAAATGTTAAACATATAATATTGTTCACAAATCTAATCAATTGAATTTAAAATCAAATAACTACATAAAAATCATTTCAGAAAAATTTAACAAATTACCAGTTCCAATACCACCTATCCCTGACTACCTCCCCGATGAGGTGTCCAATTAAAGTGCAAGTTTTCAGATGTAAGTTACCATACTCTAAGTCCATATGTACCTGAAAAATAAAGTGGGAGTGAGCTCTAAAGCCCAGTGGATCGTTCCTACACATCATATGCATTATATAAACCCAATCCAAAAGATTACAAACACTTTCAAACATTAGGTGTTCAAACATTCATTTGTTTTAGTCGGAGTTTTGACCGGAAGAGGGTTGAGGTGCCTCTTGGTATTTCCTGTGATCAAATCTAATCTCAGAAGGTTCCAATAATCATCTAAAATCAATCGACACTCACATCATAGCTTAAGAGAGAGTACTTATTGCAACATCATATCGTCTCCCAAAGACTTCGAGCTGTCATAGTCAGCTCCGATTGGGAATACTTACGATCTGCCTAGTGGCTCGTCGATCTCAAAAGGTGACATATGGGAGATGCCACCTCGATCCGCCTCGGGCTCATCAATCGCACTGGTACGTGGATTCTTAATAAACCATCGTCTTATTTTAGTTTTACAAATAGTCTCAATCACATCAAGCATCACGCAATTCACTAGAAAATAATTTCAATATGCATGTAAGTCAATGTGATAAGGTGCATGAGTGATCAATAGGATCTAGATGCATATTTTCCTAGTCATGCATGCCATGTTGAGCAAATCTAAGTGCAAGATGTTATATTCAATCATGTCATGAACTGATTACGCATGAATCTAAATAATTCATCATACGTCACACATCATTTAAATAAACCAAACAATTTCAATCAATTTCCTAATAAGATCCTAATAACCTAGAACTATTAAGACAAATGCTTTGAATTTTAAATCTATATAATACATATGAGCAAGGAAGTCACGCCCACCTGGATTTTCGGACGTCCCTTTTTCTCTTTGTCTCTAGTATTCGTCCTACAAAGTTCCCTAATAATTTCATGATATATAATTAAATAATTTCTCTTAACTAATCAAAATGGTTTTAGTAATCACTCTATACATTAACACTTGTTAAATAAATGTTTTTTTTTTCATTTCCTTAGTTTCAATGTTTTTAAATAAATCATTCATAAAATAATTACAAACAAAATAAGACTTCTAATTGTCAAAACTTCAGTCTTTTCCGCATTTGAAATTTCCAATCTCTTTTCTACAAGAAATTTAAAATTTACCAAGGTTTATTATTATTATTACTGTCATTTTTCTCACACTGGAATATACTTTGTTAGTCCATGATTTTATTAAGATTTTCTAAAATATTCATTGACATAATTCTTGAATCAACCTTTCTAAAATACTAGCTTTCCTTTCTCAGATTCTCTACTATTAAAGTTTAAGTTAAATCTATTTTATATTGTTGGTTCTAATATCTTTTATTCAATTTTACAAAAACTAATTAACTAACTACTTAAATAAATAAACAACCATTTGATTTTTTTTTTCTCTCAACCCAACGCTCCCCTGTTATGGACCAAGTAGAATCTTCACAGATTTATTTCCCTAATTAATCTATATTAAGTTATTAAACTTATATTAAAGTCTTTTAAACACGCTACTCAACTCACAGCAACGACCTAAATCAAAGAGTGGATGATATTCTTACCTCCTCTGTCTTCAAAAATCAGTTGAACCCAGATCACCACTTGATGGCGTTCCTTCAACTATGTTGGCCAAATCTGAAACTCCAAATATTTTGCTTCCTCAATGCTCTATTCCATGGTTCATCAACTCAATCCAACATCAGATTTCCAACACAACAACCATCTTCTTCTCTGTCACCTTCTCTATCAACAACACACCAACAGAATCAATATCATATTTGCAACTTCCCTCTCACTAGTTCGATCCTGTAATGTTTCTCAACTCAGGATTTTGAATCAGAAATTATAGACTTCATTCCTTCATGTTGCTCCAACCAAATTTAGAAAATAGAATTTCAAAACTTTCAGCCCAAACTCAACACCATGTTCTGTTTCTGCCTCTGTTCGACGGACCAAACAAACACCAACAACTTTACTCTTTCCTTCTCCTCCTCTGTTTGTGGTACACAACCGAACTGAGTCTTCATCTTCAACTTAGTAGCAACTGGTCTTTCCTCTCCTTCCATTGCGTGCTACAGCAGCCCAAATCCTCCCCTTTGTTCGACAGTAGAGACAGTAGCAACGAACACCGTTGATGGTTTATCTTTTCTCCTCTACTATCTCTTCATTACGCAACTCCAACCGTAGCAATGTCCTGATTCCCAGCTCCAAATTGCTTTTGTATTTCAGCTCAATCTTCCGGATCACACACAGGCTTCCCTTCACGATTTTGCAATAGCCGCCCGGAGTAGCAGTAGCATCAAAATGCAAAATCTGCAAGGCTGGTCTTCTTCCTTCCTCTATTCAACTCACCCTCTGTTTTTGACTCCAACACTATTGCTGGTTCTTTGTCTTCACGCCAGATTACTGCAACAACTCCCTTCTTCTTTTTTGTCCAGTAGCTACAACTTGTGTTCCTTCCTCCCTTGTTTTCCATTCTTCTTCCCTGCATGGCTTTCTTTTTCATTCGGCAACAGCAGTAGCAGTAGTAGCCGTAGCAGTAGCAGCAACGACAGCAGCAACAACGACAGCAACAAAGCATAGTTGCTCTATTTTCCTTTATTTCCACTGTTCGTGCAACGACAATCCAGAGTAGAAACAACCTACTGATTCTCCTTCTTCTTCTCTTCTTGCCTGCTAGTTCCTTCCTCAGTTGTCTTCTTTTTCTTCTTGCAGTAGCAGCAAATTGCAACAGAGCAGCGTTGCACTGCCTTAATTCTTCATGCCATCGTCTTCTTTCATCCACAAGACACAAAACACCAGTAGCAATTCTCTTATTCACGAATCTAGTACCTAGCTCCTCTCTTCGTTCTTCAATTCAGTTTCTCCACCAGTACACACCCCTCCTCTTTCTTTCAGTTTCGAGAATCTGCTTCCCCCACCGCAAAAGTGGCCGAAAGCTCCCCAAAAGTTTCTTTTTTTTTTTTTTCTAATCATGTCAACCGATATATATATATATATATATATATATATATATATAACCTTATTATAATTTTACAAGTACATATATCTATTTTAATCTTTATTGATATATATATATATATATATATATATACACACACCTTATTATAAGTTTTATATGGTTATACACATTTTAACCTTTTGATTGTTTTGATTTATATTACCCTTATTTTAAGTTTATATGTGTTATCATGTTATTATTTTACATTTTACACCTACTCGCAACATGGCATGATCACGAAGTTACGGGGTATTACGCACTGGTACCAAGAGATGGAGGAAATTCTCATCGTATTGAAGGTAACTAGGTTAAGAAGGGTGACACTGCTTGTAACACCCCAACCCCTAAGGCTTTCAATTTTTGACTTTACCACAAGGCAGGCCGAGCCAGTGTTACTTTACAAGTGACACACACTTGACTTTTTATTTCACTCATTTCATGCCTTAACTTTATTTAATAGTACATCACTTAAATTTAAGAATTTAATAAGGCAATAATACTAGAAATGAATGAAATTTATAAACTCAATTAATTAAATAAAATTGAGTACATTATTTGATCTTGAAGAAAAATTATTAAAGTGGAAGATTCAAAACTTGGGCAACATGCCCTTACATAGAAATTAGAAACATAAAAAAAAAAAGAACCTAACTAATATTCATGGTCTTCATGTAACTTAATTACCTAAAAAATAGAAGGAAGGGGTGAGCACATATTCCAGTGGATCTTTCTAACATTTAAATCATTATTTCAATTCAAACAAACCAAGCATATAAAAAACTTTTGTACATTAAGCGATTCAAACAAATTTCTTGTTTATGGTTGACATTAAAACTGAAGGAGTTTAATCTCTGTGTTCCACATTGTTATGAGAGAAAATCACTTTTGAAAACTCAAACCCCAATATCTATGCAGTGGGATCACTCTTGAAAACCCAATTCAAAATCATCAAAGGTAAGTCGGCAAGCCGGATCGGGGTGGAACACACACGATGACACTATGCAGTCCATCATCGTGTTGGTACGTGGTTAGGATCATTATTTAATCTTTCCTTAGTGATAAAACACACAATGTCAGATTAAATCATTAATATAACGTATACATAACATGAATCATTAAATATTTATTCATGGCACAATTCATGCATATCATGCATCATTATTCTTGATTTCTAAACATGTGTAACATTTATATTCATGGCACATCAAATAAATAAAGCATGCATATTTAAAACACATATTCAATCATTCAAATTCAAAATATCATCACATATGCAAGACTTACTCAAATTAAAATAAAGAAGTAAAAGTTAGAAATCACTTCCGCCTTAAATAAATCTTTTCTGCACACTTCTAAAATCTAGCAGAGTTTTGTTACTTCAAAGCTTCTAAACACTCAAGAACTCTGAAGAACAGTTCAAGATTACTCAAGAACTGAGAGGATTGCCAAGAAGAAGGCCAGAGAGAGTCGAGAGGGACTAATATGCTTTTGATTTGGGATGAAAATAATGAGAACACTAGGGGTTCTTTATATAGAGTTCAAAATGGCATAGAATGGTATGTTTGTGGTGTTCTCTTTGTAGGAAACTTGCTAATTTTTTCAAAATTTCGTGCCCCCAAAGTATAGGAAAATAACAATTGTATTTTAGATAATTCTTTGGGAATTTAGAAATCAAAATTTCAGATTTTAGAAACATTTTTTTTCAAATTTTATTCGAATTTTTTTGTCATTTTTTGTAATTTTTGAAGCTTCCAATCTCAGCCGTCTGATTTTCCTCGAGCACAACACTCAAATCACAGTCGTGATTAACGAAAACACTGTAGATCGTTGGATCATCCTCGCGTGCTGCACAATCGTTCGCGATCAACGAAACTCTCATGGACCGTCAGATCAACCTTGAATGCAGCAACGGTTCCCGATCAACCCAAATTGTCTCAGATCTAAACCGTCAGATGGTCCTCGAGCACAACACGGTTCATGATCAACTAATGTGGCTTTGATCTCGACTGTCGGATGGACCTCGATCATGGTGTGTGAATCACATTCGTGATCAATGAAACTTTACTGAATCATCCGATCCTCCTCGATCGTGGTACATTCGCTATCTCTGAACACGGCTTTGATCTAGACGCTTGGATCTTCCTCGAGCTCAGCACCAGATGATCATCACAACGTGAGCAGAGATCCTGGCCACACAATCAACCTCGAGCGCAGTGTTCCGATTTTTGTTCGCGATCATCGAAGCAGATATGGACCGTTGGATCAGGCGGATTGATTTTGGGCCGTTGGATCTTGATGATTTGGTGTTGCTGAGCATTGGTTTGGTTTTGATCTTGTTCGTTGGATCGTGCAAATTGATTTTGGACCATTGGATGCAGTTTCTAAGTACCAAAATTGCTTTCTAAGGTTACTATTATCTGAAATTTGCTAATTATACACTTCCTAATTGATGTAAACATGGTTTATTGTACATGTCATTCTATTTTATTGTCTTGCTAATATCTTTCCCTTTCTATTTCTTTAATATTGTATTTATTTTATATTTTTTTCTATTTCTTTAATATTTTAATGCCAACAATTTAATAATCTACATTTTTTTTCTTCATTTCATATATTTTTATCTATATTTATTTTATATTTTTATTTTCAGATAATTATTTATGTAATTATAAATTGATACTTAAATAATGTTATATTTATTTTAGCATACTAAATTTTTATTCAATTATGAAAATTTTGCTATATACATATTCCTATGTAGTATTTTACACTCATTATACTAAAACACATATTATTCACATACACATTAACCTATATATACATACTTTATTTCTATTCTTTATTCCTTAAGAAATGAAAGCAACTTTTTAAATTTTATAATTAATTCTACTTAATTGATATTTTTATTTAAATATCAAATTAAGGCTTCATTTGCCTACCCATAATTTGTACCCAAAAGTTTCTTAAAATCTTCAAAGTTGATTCACTTTATGTATTTCATTTAATTTCATTAAACTTATTTATCTTTAATTATTTGACAAAATTTTGGGTTATTACAACCTACCCTCCTTAAAAGAATTTCGTCCTCGAAATTTATACTCATCACTTGTGCGTTGTTTTGTCAGGTATTTCAGGTAAATAATTTGGTTTTGACTAATGTAACACCCCAACCCCCGTATCATTAAGCATTGGACGCATCCACCATTTTTTTTTGACAGTGGACTAAACCAAACGGCGGGTCGGGCCGGTGTTACATTACAAGCGACCCACACTTAACTTTCTATTTCAGTCATTTCATGCCTTGATCATATTTAACCGTACATAACTTGAAATTAAGAATTTAATAAGGCAATAGTATAAGAAATAACTGAAATTCATAAACTCAATTAATTAAATAAAATTGAGTACAGAATTAAAAAAAAAATATTACAACGGAAGTCTTAAAACTTGGACAACATGCCCTTGCATAAAAATTAGAAACTTTTTAAAGAACCTAATTAATATTCATGATCTTCATGTAATCTAATTCCCTGAAAAAAATAAAACGAAGGGTGAACACACAGCCCAGTGGATCTTTCTAACATTTAAATCATTATTTCAATTCAAACAAATCAAGCATATCGAAAACTTTTGTACATTAGGCGATTCAAACAATATCTTGTTTTAGTTGACATTCAAACCGAAAGAGTTTAATCTCTGTGTTCCACATCGTGGGGAGAAAGAATCACTCTTGGAAACTCAAACCCCCTATCTATCTATCAATTGGGATCACCTTTTGGAATCCCAGTTCAAAATCATCAATCAAATAAAAAGAAATCGACAAGTCGGGTCGGGGGGTGGAACACACACGATGACGTCTGTCCCCACGCCTATCATCGCGGCAGTACGTGGATTGAGTCATTATTTAATCTTTTCTTAGTGATAAAACACACAATATCGGATTAAACCATCGGCATAACATGTACATGACATGAAACATTAAATATTTATTC
>JAJIYU010015014.1:0-12914 GCA_030144865.1 Tinospora cordifolia
CACTATAACTCTAATTTATTTTATTTTTCACGTGTTATCCCACAATTTGCACCCAAAAGAATTTTGAAATTAATTTATTTAATTATTTGACAAAATTCTGGGGTATTACAGCTTGGCCCATTGGGCGACCATATCTGAGTCGTCTTACTTAACGAGGTGCAGGGATTTTGGACCCAGTGGCCAGGGCGTCATAGAGTGGTGTCAGAGCTGGCTAGTTGCTTGTTGGGAAAGAGTAAAACTCATTGAGTAGCTCATTGGAAACAAGTGAAGAGCATAGTATGTAGCTCTCGGGAAACAATTTTTGTCTAGCCTAGGGTATCCTAGAAAGGATTATTTGCCAAAGTGAGTTTTTACTGGAATGGAATTTTAATTGATTTGATTTTCATTGGAATAATTTTAATATTATGTAAATATTTTAAAAAAGGGACTTCAAAGTGGGGATAGAAATCTCCTATTAGTGTGGTTAGAGGTTTAGGCAAAGATCGAGTGTTGTTGGGAAGGCACAATGGATCTAAATAAAAGCTTTGTGATATAAGTTAGAGACTTATAATGTGATTACACACACTTAAATGGTCAGGACATGATTCAAGAGGATCCTATATCTTTGGTCTCTCTATATAGGATGGGGTGCATAGGGATTTGGGGTATGGAGGAATCCTGGATTCGAAGAATGATGGACCATGTTTCGGTGAGTGATTGATTCCTTTGGAAGAACTTTTTTGCACTGTGCTATACTGGGATGGGGCAGTTCAGCATGGTGGGTCTGGCAAAACCTTAGGGAGTAAGACACTTATAAAATTGTAATGGGCAATGATCGGTCTCTTTGGGAGTACTTGTACGCATTGTATTTTACTTTAATAGGATGGTCAAGTACGATGAGTCTTGCGCTAGCCTCAGAGATTAGGATTTGGCAAAATTATATTAGCCGCAATGGAATTTTTGGTTCCATTATGCCAATGTGCATTGTTTACTTGGTTGTTGTGTGTTTGCATGTAATATATGTAGTATATTATTTTGAATATGAATACCCGAACTCTTATACCCAGAAACAAATACAAATATTGTTGACTTAGAAGTATAAACCTTTAGGCCACTGAGACAAATTGAGAACTTAGAGATTTGAATTTAGAGTCACAGTAGCATGACGTCGCGTAGGGTATAGGTAGGTTTAAACAAACGATCATTATCATAGGTCACAACATCCAAACTTTTGGGGTATAAGGTTGATCCCCAAATTGAAGTAGAAATGCTTTTACATTTAATATGAATTATTGAAACCTTTTTGTTTCAATATAACTGAACTATTGGATACTGAATTAAAATTTTAACTTGTAGATTATGCTGAGGGGAAGAGGTAGACCTAAGAGAAGTACGGTTAGAAGTGAGGCCAGTGAGGAGTCGAGACCTAGAGATGAGGGCACACTTGTGGCAACAGTACTAGTAGCTATTGCAGCGATGCTAGAGATGCTCATTGACATTGTACAGAGGGCTATAGAGCAGGCTATTAGGACCATAGAGTCGACAACATCACCGTAGCTGCTAGTAGTTGTACAACCATAGGCACACCTTAGATCTACATTAGTTGAGACGGTGCCACTAAGCAGATTTGATGGATATGACAGGGAGCAGAAGGATCTATTGATAGAATTTCAGAAGTTGTGTCCTAGTACTTTTGAGGGCATAGGCGATCATATGATTGCAGACAGGTGGTCCATGGAAATGAATAAACACCTGACTGCTTTGGGGCATTTGGGCCTAGGAGGGTGGCACTTGCAATTCCTTAATTGGTGGGACCAACCTACCATTGGTGGCAGATGATTATTCACGATCCTACCATAGACGAGTCAGCCATGTCTTGGGAGACATTTGAGACTTTATTTTATAATACATTTTTCTCTACAACTAAGAAAAGATAGCTGCAATCTAAGTTTGTTAGATTGACTCGGAGGACTATAAAAATCACTAAGGATGAGCACGACACAGATAGTGGAGAGGGATCTAGAGGCTGAGCAGTCCTTGAGAAGCAGGAAAACAACTAGATCCGGATAGACAGCAGGACCCTTGCGGAGGAGGCTGAGCACTCGGGAGGGCTACCGAGGACCACAAACTCAGCGACAGACACAGACCTCCGACAGGTAGCGGGGAAGAGGCAGGGTCTATGTTTTGTGTAATAAGGAAGGGCACTTTGCCAGGGAGTATTCGGATTGATTGGAGGTTCCAGCAGCTCAGATACGACCCTAGACCAAAACACAAACTAGTCGCCCACAACAGAGGTCTCAGCCCTAGCAATAGCAGACAAGTAAAGCCCGACTGTACTCCACTAACAACCACACGGATCCCACCTAAGTAGTGGAAGGTACATTTTTGTTATTTGGTATTATTGTGATGGTGTTATTTGATTCTAGTGCGACTAGATCCTTTATTTCATAAGACATTGTGAATAACTTACAGTAAGTGACAAGCCTGTTGGCTGTTTCACTAGAAGTAGCCACACTAATAGGTGCTACCGTGAGTTCTAAGAAATTTTGCAAATGTGAACTCATTTTTGGAGACTGGCTAATTTTAACAAATCTCTATATGCTTTACTTTGGAGGCTATGATGTGATATTTGGAATAGACTGATTGACCCAATATCAGGCTCAAATTGACTATCAGAGACGAAGAATCACAATTAGGTTGCCATCTAATGATATATTTAAGATAGATAGGAGTATGCAGAGGTTGTCGAGGAGTCCTATGTTGGCTTTATTGTATGTTATTAAGCAGAAAGAGGACTTTAGGCAATTACTACAGGAGGATGTCGAGGGAACTATAAGTATTCAGAAGATTCTTGTGGTGTAGGAATATTTAGATGTGTTCCTGGATGATCTGCCTGGACTTCCACCGTGCAGGCAGATAAAGTTCAAGATTGAGCTGCATCCTAGCACTAATCCCATAGCTATTCCACCATACAGAATGGTGCCAGTGGAGCTGATCGAACTAAATACATAGTTAGATGAGCTTCTAGCAAAAAGGTTCATTAGATAGAGCGAGTCACCATGGGGAGTTCCTGTTCTTTTTGTGAAAAAAAAAGATGGATTTATGAGATTGTGTATCGACTACCAGAAGCTAAACAGTGTTACAATAAAGAACAAGTATCTGTTAACCTGGATTGATGACCTCCCTAGATTGATGACTTCTTTGATCAGTTGCAAGACGCACAATACTTTACTAAGATAGATCTGAGGTCAGTGTACCATCAGTTGCGGATCTGGGAATCAGATATATAGAAGACAACATTCAAGACATGGTACATCATTTTGAGTTTACAGTGATGCTATTTGAGTTAACTAATGCCCCAACTGCATTCATGGATCTAATGAGCTGAGCCATCAATCAGTTTTTGGATCAGTTTGTTGTGGTGTTTGTTGATGACATTCTGATCTACTCCCATTTAGAGATTGAGCATGAGTAGCACTTGCATACCATTTTGGAGACCCAGAGGAAGAATAAATTGTATCCCAAATTTAGCAAGTGCGAGTTCTGGATGAAGTGAGTTAAATTTCTTGGCCAAGTTGTCTTAGCAGAGGGAATAGTAGTGGACCTAAAGAAAGTGGAGGCAGTATCCAATTGGAAGCAACCCACTACAGTTACAGAGATCAAAAGTTTTATTGGGTTAGTCGGATACTAGGTTTATTAAAGATTACTCTAAGTTAGCAGGTACTATGACAAAGTTAACCAGAAAGAGTGAGAAGTTCATTTGAAATGACAAGTGTGAGTAGTCATTTTAAGAGTTGAAGAAAAGGTTGACTACTGCACCTGTCTTGATCACACCTACTCATGGTGTAAAGTATACCCTATGCACGGATGCATCACTTAGTGGTTTGAATGCGATGATAATGCAGGAGGGACAGCCAGTGGCTTATGCATCTCGGCATTTGAAGCCACATGAGCAGAATTACCCCACACACGATTTGGAGCTTGCATTGATTGTGTTTGCACTTAAGGTCTGGAGGCATTATCTTTATGGTGAGAGTTTTGATTTATATTCAAACAATAAGAGCCTCAAGTATATTTATACTTAGAAGGAACTGAATCTTTGACAGAGGAGATGGCTAGAGCTTCTAAACAACTATGACTTTCAACTGCATTATCACCGAGGTAAAGTAAATGTTGTGGCAAATGTTCTAAGTAGAAAATCCAGCAGGTAGGATGAAGAAGTGCGACAGATGTATTGGCTGATTAATCAGTATAATCTAGGTATAGTCATTGATGAGCATCAGACATACCTGTATACCATGACTTGCCAGCCCGATATTCTATCTAGATCAGAGAGGAGTAGAAAGTAGATAAGTGGATTACAGAGTTGATTGAGGGCATCAAATAGGGCAGGCATACATACTTTAGACTTGATGCAGATGGTGCACTGAGATTGGGGGACCGACTTTGCATATCTAGCTCTGGATAAGCAAAATGTACCAGAATCTCAAGAAAACTTTTTGGTGGAAAGGAATGAAGCGAAACATTGCCAAGTATGTCTCCTGATGTCTGACTTGTCAACAGATAAAGGCCGAGCATAGAAAATCGTCAGGACTGTTGTAGCCACTTCCGATTCTAGAATGGAAGTGGGATAACCTTTTAATGGGTTTCGTTAGCAGCCTACCAAGAAATCAAAAAGGGGAAGATACAGTATGGGTCATAGTAGATTGGCTAACAAAGGTAGCGCATTTCCTACCTATTAAATCTACTGATACAATGAGTAAGCTAGGTGACTTGTATGTGAGAAAGATAGTGAGACTACATGGTATTCCTAAGAATATAGTGTCAGATAGAGATTCTAGATTTACATCTTAGTTCTGGCAAAGCTTACAAAAGGAACTGGGGAGAAGACTAACTATGAGTACAACATTCCATCCACAGATAGATGGGCAACCAGAGATGGTCATACAGATACTGGAAGATATGCTGAGAGTGTGTGTATGGACTTCAAAAGTAATTGGAGCAAACATCTACATTTGGCTGAGTTTGCTTATAATAAAAACTACTAGGTAAGCATTAAGATGGCTTCATATGAGGCGCTCTATTGTAGACCTCGTAGATCACCATCTTGTTGGGCAGATTTTGAAGACCAGGTACTCACTGGACTTGAGTTGATTGAGGAGATGAATAAATAGATGAAGTAAATCCAGAAGAGGTTAGCTATAACATAGAGCAGACAGAAAAGCTATGCTAACAAAAGAAGGAAACCCCTAGAGTTTCAACTAGGTGATCGAGTGTTCTTGAAGATTAGGGTATAGAAGGGGATCAGACGATTTGGAGTCAAGGGGAAGCTAGCACCTAGATTCATCGGTCCATTTGAGATTCTTAGACAGGTCAGAGCATGTGCATATGAGCTAGATTTGTTGAATAGAAGGTCCTCAATCCATAATGTGTTCCATATTTTGATGCTACAGAAGTACGAGCCAGATACTTCGCATGTTATACATTGGGAGGATGTTGTACTTCAGGATGATGCCACCTACGATGAATCAATTATCAGAATCCTGGATCGTAAGGTGCAGAGTCTCAGGGCCAAGGACATACCCCTAGTCAAGGTCCTGTGGAGGCATCATGACCTGGAGGAAGTAACCTAGGAGCTAGAGAGTGAGATGCCAAGAAAGTACCCAGATCTTTTTGCCTAGCACGATTGATTTGAAACATTATGCAAGTACTTTTCATTTAAATTTTGAGGATAAAATTTCTTTTTGAGGCGATTAGATTATAATATCCTAAAATTTTTAAATATCTACATGTCAAAAATAAATTTTCTTAAAAAAAGAGATGAAATAAATATAAAAAGGTCTAAAAACATGTTTTGAATGGTTATTACATATATTTCATGGAAATAAAATTAATTGGGATGTCGAATAGTTGGAAAACTTGAAAAAAATGAATAACTGTGAAATTTACGCAGTGACTGCGGTTACTACTATGAAGACCACGGTCATTACTCAAAAAAATAATTTTCATCATGCAAATTATATAAATAAGTAGAGCCCTAATGCGTCATTTCACGCTTGCCATAGTTGGGGTTTTGAAGAGGTGCGATTATGGTGAGTTTCTTATTGTTTTCAATTGAAGTTTTCTAGGATTTGAGGTCATCTAAATCACTCTCAACTAATTTTCAATCAAAGAAGAAGAAGATTCACATCAAACAAGTTGAAATTGAGGGTTTTCTCATTCTATTCAAAGGTGATCAAGTAAGCCATGTTTTTCAATTTGAGGTGTGTTTCATCTTGAGTAGTTGATGATTTGAATGTTTATTGTGTGTTTCGAAATGGAAGAAAGCAACCGAAAGATTAGTGAGGACTTATGGCTGGAAATTGGTTGAGGTGATAGAGCAAGTAACTAAATTTGCAAGGTACAACACTTATTTGATACATGTAGTAGGTTGTAATGTTCTATATTGATGCTTAAGAATGAAATATGTGGATTGGAGTGTCAAAGGGGTAACGGGGATCACAAACTATAAACAGACCCTAAGATGTGCCAAATTGGGAAAAGGATCCCGTCATGATTGTGGTCACCACAGTGATGACCGAATGTTGGGGGATTTTCTTGTGTTCTAGTCACTGGGGGGTTGTTCAAATGTTGAAAATTCACTAGAATAGTTTTCAACATGATTTTAATGCCCAAATTCACATTTTATTATGGTCTAATGATGTAGGTTGAGGATATTGGTGCACGAGTTGGTGCAAGGGGATATCCATCACACCCAGTTGGACAGGATTTCTTTGCTCACTTGTATTGTTGAGGCTTTAAATTTGAAACATAGTGCATGTGTAGTTCTAAGATTATCGTGGAATGCTAGGATTACTGTGTACTTCTGCTTGGTATGTTGCATGACAATATAATGTCCAGTTATTTTATTTTATTATGTTTTTTTAATTTCATTTTTTTTTGTATTTTCTGCTATTGGTTTTATTGAAATTATCACATATTGAGGTGGCATGAATTGAAACAAATGTGAAATTTAATAAGACTAAAGGATTATTAAAATTCCACATACCAATATGATGGGCTATTACAGGAGCATTGTAGTTCCACCTACACTGTGCGAGCTTGTAAACATCGTAGGAATTCCCACAAGATAGCTATTGGGTCAGTCGGGTGTCTCTGAAAGCTAGTTGTGGGTGAAAACCTAGCACTCCTTTCTTAGATAGTGATCTCTAAGGTATGACTGTGGGACGGTACATACATGACTGTGGGACAGTCCATAACTGAATACTACCAGATCACTAGGTAATACCGAGAGTTAGCCTTTTTTGGTCTTAGATCACAACAAAACAACTAAGCGTTTGAAATGAATAACGTAATGAAAGTGCATGCATGTTTTGGGTTTTGATTCGTATAATGCTAGTGATGTGTAGGAAAGATTCATTGGGCTTTTGAGCTCACCCATTCTATTTTTCAGGTACTCGAAGAGGTCGAGCAGTTTGACTCTCCTTGGTTATTGTTCATCTGCACTGTGTTAGAACCTTTCTAGGAGGTTACTTGGGGACCCTTTATTGTTTCCTTTGATGTAAATATTTGAATGGGCCTTTGCCTTTTTTACTTTTGTAGTACTATCACTAATGTTGAACATTCTGTCTCTATAGTGGAACTGTGTTTTAAATTATTTTTGAACATGTTAATGAACATTACTGTATATATTTTTCTAAATAATTTAATCTATTGTCTTATACTCCGACTTTAGGAATTGTATTGTCTTTTAAATTGATGTACTTCCAAAATGAATTTGTGATAAGTAAAAGGAACAAGAGAGGGACAGTGGAAGAAAAGAGTTGACAATTCTGGTCGTTTGGGGATGGTAACCCGAGCATCTTGTATTTCTGCCAAAAGAGAATCCATTCTCTAGGCTGGGCCCATTTGGCAACCGTCTCCGAGTCGTCTCGCTTAATGAGGTGCAGGGAGTTCGGACCCATTGGCCAGGGCATCACACACTAGCTGCCTCAAACAAAGTCCAATAGTAACTTTATCAGCGAGGTACTCCCAATTGCACCACTATAAAGGGTTGGTGAAAATTATACTAATTAATAATCACCTAAAAAATAGAATGGAAGGGCTGAGCTTAAAGGAACCCAATGGATCAACTCAAACACATCTAAGCATTATAATGATTAAAATAATGATATGCAACACTTTCAAATATTATGCGTTTTAATTAATTTTTCATTAATGGTTATCATTAAGACCGAAAAGACTATCCTAAATATCTCCCTTCGTCGTTTAAGGTTTGGTCTAAGGACAACCTAAAGCAAGCATCAACCCTCAAGGACACCTTTACGTAAGGACATCAACTTCTGGAAACACTTCTAAAGTAAGGGTTAGCTTGTGAGTAAACTCTAAACAAAATTGTAACACTTCGGAATTTTACGAGCACGTACACATTGCGCATAAATATGAAATTAAATATTATAAAAAAAGAGAATTTAAAATAAAATAACAAAAATAAAAATAAAAATGAAATAAATAATAGCTTTTTATGAAAAAAATATAAATAAATGAAAATATAGATTTTAGGATTAATAATGTTTTTTTAAAAAAAGAAGAGGAATAAATAAATTATAAACATGTTTTATTCAAATATAGATAAGGACTATGTTTTGAAAGACATAAATAAGTTAAAATAGTAGTTGATCGAAACATTGGTATATTATGATTCGAAATTTATTTAAGAAATGAATATATATATGTGTGGTGTGTATTGATTGGAAAAAAAATAAAAATAATAAAATCAAAATTTCAGATTGTTAAAAAAAATGAAAATGGATGATGATCTGAATTTGAACTAAAATAATAATAATAAATTAATAATAATAATAATAACAATAATAATATAAAAGATAATAAAAGAAAAGCTGAGTTTAGATGTTGAAAAAAAAAATTAAACAAACAAAACCAAATAAAAAAATGGCCTTGCTTTGTTTTGCCAAAAACAGGGAAACAAAGGAAAAAAAGAGGATGGTAGCAAGAAGAAGAATCCAGATTTTCTTGACCGGATGAAAAAAAAAGAGGGTCGTGATGAAAAAACAAGAAAGAGGACGAAATTTTTGGAAAATGGAAGAAGGAAGAAGAAGATGGAAGAAGGAGAAAGAAGTATCGCAGCTGATGCAAAAATCAGAGGCGTCCGAATCGTGCAAAGAAGAAACATGAATAAAGAAGAATTGGTGCTCTGGTTTTGGGACGAACAACAAGACGATTTGGGGATGGATTTTCTGGTTCATGATGTGATGAACGAAGAACATAGATGAGTGATGCTGGTTCGTGCGTGAGGAAGGGTGAAAACCAGCAACGTTTTGGGCGTGAATGCCATTGCAGATGCCAAATCTTGGCTATGGATCAAACAAAGGAAGAAAGGCAATCTAGAAATTTGATGAATTGGTTTTGTGGGTTTGTGCGTTTGGAAAACAGAGGAAATAAGGCCCTAAACTCTGGTTCGTGATTGCAAAATAGAGGGACAATGTTAAATTTTCTGGGTTTAAACTTTCGTTTGAAGTTGATTTGTGAGTCGTTTTGGTTTGAAGCTTTGGTGTAGTGTGATTTAATGATTTTCTGATTGGGGAAGAATGAAGAACAAAAAATGAAAAATCAGATTTGGGGTTTTTTGACTTTGAGTTGATTTATTTGTGAAAGGTGAATCAAGAACAAAGAAAAGGAACGTGATGAATGAAGACAACCAAAACTAGAAATTCTGGTTTTGCAGCTGCTGTTGCGTTATTTGGATGAAGAAGATGAGCTCCAAGCCATGATTGTTGAGGAAGTGGGTTTCTGTTTGATGCTGATTTTTGTATGTTGCTGTTGGTTATTGTTGTTGCACTTAAACGAAGAAGAAAGCTGGAATTAAGAACAAGACGAAGAACGTGAAGAACGATTGAATAAGGAAAATTTGATTTCGTTAAACTGAAACCTTGAAGAAGAAGAGGAATAGTGCATTGATGTTGTAGTGTGAAGAGGAAACAGTAGCAGTTACGGTTGTTGGCGTCGTTTGCACGAAAAGGACAAAGACAGGTAATAAAATTATTTTATTTATTTAACTTTTGTAACCTATAGGTTAGAATTAATTATAAAATAATTTAACTTAAACTTAAATATTTACCAAAATTGAAAGGAAGATTTAATATTTTTAGAAAACTTAGATGAAAGGATTCTACTGATAAAATTCTAAATTAATTAAGGACAACTTTTATATAATAAATGAACAGCAAGAAACATTTAGACGTTTAAAATTTAATTATTTAGTTAGTTAGACACATGAAAAATAAGCCTTCGAAAACTTTAAATCTATTATAAAAAAAATAATAAAACTTTAGTTACGAAAAAGTAAAAATTTTGATATTTAAAAATCTTATTTTGTTCGTAATAAATATATTTAAAATATAAATAAATTATTTAAATTATGGAGACTAAAAGATCGAATAACATTTATTATAATAAATTTTAATATCTAAAAAATGAATATTTTATCTTAAAAAGAGTGACTTAAGAATTTTTATATGATAAATTGAGAATTTGGAAGTTAGTTTAAATTTTAGATATAAAAATCCTATTTAAGTGAAATGAGATTTATATAACGCGAGTGAATTACTTTTGGAGCTAAATATAAGTTCTATTGTTTTTAAATTATTAGTTCTATATAATAGATTTAATTAGAAGTGATAAGTTGTAAAAGCTTTGAAATTAATTATTAAAGTTTTTAATGACAAATTAAGAAATTTAGAGAACTTGAAAATTGTTTTATTTTAATTATATAAAATTTTAGAATTTTGGAATAATCCTGAATTAGTTAAAATAAATATTTAGACTTCATAATTATTTTAGAAATTATTCAAGATTAAGAATATTTTGAACAAGATTAAATGTGAGTTAGGAACTTAGAGAATTTTATTAATTGTTGAATTTCAGATTTTTATAATCTTAGAGTATCGAATAGCTCGAAGGAAAGTAAGGTGTCTTTAAAGATCGGTAAAATGAGGTGGGCATGATTTTCTTACTCATACGTATTATATGGATTTAAAATTCAAAGCATTTGTTTGAATAGTTCTAGGTTATTAGAATTTTATTAGGAAATTGATTGAAATTGTTTGGTATGCTTGAATGATGTGTGATGAATGATTATTTAATTATTGCATGTATGCAATAGAAAAACATGCACTTAGACTTCATCATTTATTCATGTAATCTGTCATTTTCAATAGCATGCATTATTTGATTAATTATCTAGTGTATTATGTGATGCTTGGCGTGATTGAATTTGATTGTAAAACTAAAATAAGATGAAGGATTATTGAGAATCCACGTAGCAGTGCGATCAACGAGCTCAAAGTGGATCGAGGTGGTATCTCCTAGGGACCATTGCTTGAGGTTGGCTAGCTACAAGGCAGATCGTAGGTATTTTCAACCTTTAACTGCCTGCGATAGCTAGAAGTCTTTGGGAGATGGTATGAGCTATAGTAAGTATACTCTATTAGGCTGTGATATCATGATTTTTGACATGACTAATTTTAGATGGTATTCGAGACTTTATATGATTAGACGAGAACATGGGGAATACCGAGAGGCATCTCAACCCTCTTTCAGTCTCAGACTTCGACCAAAACTAAATGAATGTTTGAAAGTGTTTGTAATATTTTAGATTTTGGTTTGTATAATGCGTGTGATGTATAAGAATGATCCACTGCGCTTTCGAGCTCACTTCCATTTTATTTTTTAGGTACACATGGACGTAGAGTACTATAACCTACGTCAAAAGACCTTCATCTTGGATTGGAAACCTCATGAGGAAGGTTATCCGAGATAGGAGGATTAGAGGTTCTAACTTGTTAATTTTAATTTTAATAGAATTGGATGTATATTCTTCATTTGAGCTTAATATCGTTGTTTTGCATTTTATTTTATTTTATAATATTGTAATAGTGCTGGAATTATCCACTATTATGATTTTGTACTATTCGATCAGCTTGGATTTTCGTCGATCTTATTATTAAATGATATTGTATATTTAATATTTACTAATTTAAATAAAAGTTTATTTTGAGGAAATTTCGCTGCGTAAATTGTACTTCGTGAATAACAATTTATGATTTATAATTTCTGATTTTAGTTTGTTTTATTTAATTGAGAAAATTCGGTGAATATAACAAAGTTAACTTGAACTTTTATCTTTTATAGAATTATGTTTTTAGATGTATTTTTTTTTTGAGAAAATTTATCATAAATTTGAATTTTAAGAAAAAGATTTTAACTAAAAAATTTAAGTAGCATTTCAATTCTCAACGGGTGACGACCCATAACATGTGTCAGGAGGTCCAACTAAGAGTCGGGGTGTTGCAAAAACCATGAAGAGACCATACATGAGAGTGGTATGATACTAGTCTATGGCTCTAAACTCAGCCTATCTCAATCAAAGATTTACCAGTGGTGATCAAATATGGATAAACCATGCCAAGCTTACTCCTCTAGGGACAATACTGTCGGGACCCCTTCCCTAGGGAGAAGGACGAACTGACCGGCACAGTGTTCTGATAAACCCATTCCCAAACTGAGCTTGCCCAAAACACTGTTAAGCCTCTTCACAACACCATATATAACATTATCGGAGTAATCTTAATAAATGTGCAAACAACTAGAACAAGTAAGTACAGTAGAAATTTTTTTTTATATACAAAAGTTAATTATATATACACTGTCCTAAATGTAGCAATAGCGGAATGCCTAAGTCAAAATATCTACAATATTTTCCTCACTTCCTATACATTATACTAACTCTCAAAACAGTAAGCCACGTGAGGAAACCTACCGAAGTAAACGAGGTGCACTTCACGCAATGACCACCTTCTTCCCCTTATCCGCAGAAGAAGAACCTAAAATGTTAGAGTAGTGAGCCAATTTTGTCC
>JAJIYU010015015.1:0-12902 GCA_030144865.1 Tinospora cordifolia
ACTCAAATACACAAGCTTCCACTACTATAGGATAGGAGAACATTAATGTCATCTACATGAACATTAAGCAAGCATTCTCAAAAGCTCCTTCGACAATAAATTTAATAAGAGGTAGAACAAAGAGCAATCCACACTAACAAGGTCAAAGTACATACTCTTAACTAGTGATGTCATTTGCGTATAACAATGACTTGAACATGTACTGGCTAGATATCTTACTCATGAATCGAAAAGCAAAAAAAGATACAAATGCATGAGAGAAATGACCTTATGTTTCATCATCACTATGACTAAATCATGACATTATATAAACCATTGATACTAATTCAGCATTGACGAAGGTGAGTTTAATGCCAAAACCAAAAAACTAACCTATAATAAGAGAATAGTGGTTTTCTTTCCACAAATTGTAATTTGATCATTCAACACCACCTTAATCTTTCAAACTCCGATCTCCTTTCAATCTACAACATGACAATCTTCATCAAATCATGAATTATGCTATCTTCATCATAGTTCAACTCCACCTTCTTCCCCGATCATTCATCCAACCTAAATCGATCTTTCAACATCCCAGATATCTGATCGACAAACAATTCTACCTCGATCATCAAGAATCAAACCCTAACCTCAATTATCACCATAACAAAAGAGCTTTGAATCGAAATTGACACCAATTAGCTGAGAATCAAAGGCTCCATATGCTGCCACGGACTAAATGTTATGCTAGTGTTATACCAACTGTATATTAATGTTATATTAATAATTATTAATTAATGATTTATAATATTTTTAATATTAAATTTCTTGTATAAAAAAATAAAAAAATCAATATTTATGTAATTATTTTTAAGTTTTTATTAAAAAAATGTAATTTTTTCTCAAATAGTTGGGTTCCTGATACTAACAGTTGGCCCATGGGTCATGTTACTAAGTCACTTAGGCTCGGCCCAGATGGTCCTTAGGCCCAACTGCAATAATTTGTCTTCTAATGGTGCACGTGGCTCATTAAAATGCTGCCAACGATGCATAGTTGTCTTCTCAGAGCCTCACAAGTCGAAGTTCATAGTAAAGCTCAGTCGTGCCTTCCGCGTATCGGCCGGTGAGTTTCTGGCGAGAATTGCCGAACAGAACGTCGATTTTCTGGAACATTTCGGAACGATGAGAGCTGTGGTGATTACTACTCCGGGAGGTCCGGAAGTTCTTCAGGTAGAAGAGGTCGAAAACCCTAGCGCTGGCGACGATGAGGTTTTGATAAAGGTAGAGGCGTCGGCGCTCAACAGAGCCGATACTTTACAGCGGCAAGGTAAGTATCCACCGCCGCCAGGAGCGAGTGAGATTCTCGGTCTCGAATGCTCCGGCACCGTCGAAGCCGTTGGAAAGGACGTTACTCGGTGGAAAATCGGCGATCAGGTAGTGGCATTCTCGTGACTTGATGATGTTTTCTTTCGTTAGAAATAATTAGGTTTTGTTCAGATCTCTTGAGATCCCTCTAAATATTGTGAAATTAGGATATTATGGTCTATGATGGTAGAATCTGTAATGATCTGTAAGTTTTCTAGTTGCTCAATCGATTGATCATGTAGTGAACTTTGTTGGTACAGTTTCGGAGGTAGCATATGAGAGAAATAATGTCCAAGAGTCGAAGAACTGATGTACAAATATACATACATACATACATATACATACATATATATACATATATATATATATATATATATATATATATATATAATGTTTCAAATTAATGATGCAAGTTTCTTAGCTTAGAGTTTAGGAATGGTTGTATCTAGATGTTGTTGAAATTCAGTATATATTTTCGTAGGTATGCGCACTCCTAAGTGGAGGAGGTTATGCAGAAAAGGTTGCTGTTCCAGCAGGTCAAGTGCTTCCTGTTCCACCCGGTGTTTCTCTACGGGACGCGGCAAGCTTTCCTGAGGTGGCATGCACTGTTTGGTCTACTGTTTTCATGATGTGCAATCTTTCTGCCGGAGAAACTTTCCTGGTACACACATATCTGGAGCTGGAATCATGTCAATTTTAATGTCTATGATTTCTATTGCATGATCATGTCACAAAAAAATTGATGCCTGAAGGGGTTACAATTGTATTGATGTGGGATATTAGACCAAAGTTCACGAATGTATGGATTAATTCTGTTTTATGTTTGTCTTCTTGATAAGTTGTAGAACCAAAGTAATATAAATTCTGAAGAAAAGTAGTAAATGCAAAACATAGAAGATCTTAATGTTTTATTGTAGATAGTTTTGGTGATGTGCTCTTTCCTAGGTCTTTTGTTAAATTACTGATGAATAATGTTTTATAAAGATAGATGGAATTAAGATTGCAATTCTAGTGACCGATAGATGGATTCTTTTTCTTGAGAATTATGGTCTATATATGAGCTGAGTGCTATTAGCGTTGCAGGTTCATGGAGGGTCAAGTGGAATTGGTACTTTTGCAATTCAGATAGCAAAACACCAAGGAGCAAGAGTATTTGTTACTGCAGGTGTGGCAGTGTCATTGTATTAATCATTCATGGCTCTCAATATTTTATATTTTGGCAATCCGAAAAGAAGTATTCTTATGCGTAAATATTTTATACTTTGGCAATCCGAAAGAAGTATTCTTATGCGTAAATTTTATTTGTTTAGGGAGTGAAGACAAGCTAGCTTTTTGCAAGGAACTTGGAGCTGATGTTTGTATCAACTATAAAACTGAAGACTTTGTTGCACGAGTGAAGGAGGAAACAGCAGGGAATGGTCCAGTCTCTTCCCTCACTGTCATTTGATGTGTATTTGAGAATGGAAGTCTAGTTGCTTGAGAGTTTGGCCACATCTACTTGTCAAATTAATGAAATACTCAGAAGTCCAAAATAGGTTCTTCGAAAGTGTTTTTTTTTTTTCTTTGGGAGAGGGGAGGGGGTGTTCACTTTGACTACTCCAATTACTAGTTCTAAAACCTCAGAAACCCAATGGCAGGTGTTGATGTTATATTGGACTGCGTTGGGGCAAATTATTTCCAGCGAAATCTGAACAGTTTAAACAAGGATGGCCGGCTTTTTCTTCTTGGCTTCCAGAGTGGCACGGTTACAGAAGTTAATCTTGCGTCTGTCTTTGCAAAGCGTCTTAAAGTGCAAGGTATTTTTCTTGTTTAAAGCTTCTTAAAATGATGTTAAAATAAAATAACCCCAGAAAGATATGAATGGAGCACGACCAACAGCAAGTAGTTTATGGATGAAAAACTCCTGAAATAGTTGGCTTTGGACCGCGTTAATTGTTATTGTTATGGATCATGAAGAGATTTGAATTTAATTTGAGGTTTATTAAAGCTATTAATGGAGCCAAATGCCAAATTCAGATTTTCCAGCAAAATGAAAAATTATAAGAAAATTGAACATAGGCGCTTCTAAAGGCGTGTGCATTAGCAAATCACCCGTTGTCTAGTATGTTACATTTCAACTCATGGCAAAAGGTGTGTTGATTATGTGGATGGAAGTATATTCTGTTGAATGGGTGTTTCTCTTTATGTGAGTTCAATATGGATGCCGCAATTCTTGTACAATCACAAGTTACAATCACAAGTTGCTTTGGAGAGATTTTGCTAATATAAATGCTTCACTGGGGACGATTGTCAGATTATCTGCTGTTTCAGGGGAATTGGTTTTGAGTAATGGTTCAGTTTTAACATCTATCGGCTATTATGTTCATACAGGGGCGGGATTGCGTAGCAGAACACGAGAGAATAAAGCAGCAATTGTGACCGAAGTAGAGAAGAATATCTGGCCAGTAATAGCTGCAGGCAAGATAAAGCCTATCATCTCGAAATCCTTTCCCATGTCTGAAGCAGCAGAGGCCCATCGGCTAATGGAAAGCAGCAAGCATATTGGCAAGATACTTCTCATCCCATGATCTCATTTCTTAGTTATACTATTAAATGTTGTTGCAAGCACAATTCTATGCATTTAAGGTAGTGTATCATGCAAAACTTTTGCCTCGCCATCCAAAATGAAATGTTGTCATTAAATTTCTCCATTTGAGAAGTGTTAAAAGTGGCCAAATGTCAAAACTAACAATGGTATAATCAAGGCTTAAGTCATTTATATGAGGTCTTTTTGATAGAATCGTTGTGGGCACATCTAAATGGAAGGAAACAAATAAATAATATGACAATGGAAAGACAGCAGAGGAGGGAAATAAGGGCTTTGTCTCTCCATGTGAATCAAAGCTTCATCTTTACTGATGCTAAAACCGATGGCCATAAGGCCATGCAAAGGCAGGAAAGGAAAACTGTATTTCTGAATTACGAAAGAAGCAACTGCATGTATTGCTTGTTTGAGGTGTTGCTGAGGCGGGAAATTCGGTTACTTTGCCCCTTTCTGAAACATGTTCCCATCATGTGAATCAAGCGTCTTCTTTACTGATACCCCAATTGATTTTAATTATTGCTGTGATCCTTCTTTTTATGACGAGTTGAGTTGAGAAAATCCTATAATTATACATTGTTCCTCAAGTTCCCTACTCAAATGCACATGCAGCTTTGATAAAATTACAATCAGCTGCATCACCAGTTAAGCACTATTTTATTGAATTTTAAAATAAGTGCATCAACAAGATGGTGGTTTGTGTTTTTGTTCAAAATTTTTCTTGCGCAGAGTCTTACCCTGCGGAAGGAGCTTTGGGTTGAATCGGATGGGTGATGTGGTTGATGGCCCTGTGACCGGGGGACCTAAAATCTGTAGGATCCATAGAATCATAGTCTCATATGCAATATCTGGCTAAAGTTTTTAATGGCATCCTAATTGAATTGGATTTGTTGCAGGTATAATTTATATCTCAGCGTCATTAGAACCAGTGGTATTGCAAATTCAACCACAAGCTTTTTGTTACTTTTTTTCTTAAAAAAAAAAAAAGAAAAAGAAAAAGTGGGTTACAAAATTATGGACTTAATTTTCAAAAATTATGTGGGTTACAAGTGAGAATAAAAATAAAAGAAAGGGTCGTTACAGTGGTAGCACCATGGTGGATGATGAATATGAATTTAATGTGAGAATTAAGATGGGTAAAATTAAAATTTTTATATTTGTTTGAGAGTTGGAGAGATGTTATTATAAATGTAACCAAATAGGCTTCATCGTTTACAAGAAAGAAAAAAGTGTATTTGTATATAGTATTAGATAAAATGTACTATCTCTACAATTCTAAATGACATGTTAATACTTTATATGTATTAATTGATATTATTTTTAAACTTTTGACTTAATTTGTATTTTAATATATATTAGTATTTCAAGGTTTTTGAATATCTTATTAAAACTCTCAGTCTTCAGGCAACAAAAAACTCACAATCTTATTTTATATTACTTCAGTTGTTCACAACTCCATTAGGATTTTAATAGACCCAAACTTATCTCAAATTTCTGGTTTTTGTGCTGATCAACTGAAAAACTGTCAAACCTGAAATGGGCATGTGACAAATGTTTCCAAAAACCTACAAAATGCTAGCAAGAATTATAAAAATTGAAGAATAAATTCCACAAGTTTGGCTTAACTTCTAACTAATGAAGAAAGCCCGTTTTCAACGGCTAATTTTTTAACCAGTTGCAATTCCCAAAGCTCTGACCAAGATGCAAAAGCGTTTGGGAAAGCCAACCAAGCCCATGTTCCTACTTCAACTTTGAGTATATCAGGTCTCAAGTTTCTATAATAAGGGAACATGGACTTCAGATTCTCGTGCACTATTCCACACTTCTTCTGTTCATTAAAGTCTGCATTGAGGAACGCAAATATGAAGTTCTTCAGCATAGCGGCCCTTCTGTTATTCTTCATTTCGGGCACAATTGGCACCAGGCAAGAGCACCATACTTGTACAAATCGCGGCCCATGCATTCACAAGTTCGTCACTTGCCCTGCAGAGTGTCCAACTGTTAAACCAACTGACCCTAAAGCCAAAGGTTGCTACGTTGACTGCTTCTCCCCGAAATGTGAAGCTACTTGCAGAAGTAAGAAATCATTTTCATCTTCCATCTTCCTTGTTTTGTTTTCTTGTCTTTTCACTGTCCAGTGTTCTTCATTCCATTAGAACTAATCAGGATCAAATGGAGAACAGGTCGAGTTTTCCGTACTACGTATATCACTGAAACTATCTTTGAACAATTACTAACACTAGAATTGGTGCAAACTGTGGTGATGCAGATCGTAAACCAAACTGCAATGGCCTCGGAGCAGCTTGTTTTGATCCACGCTTCATTGGTGGCGATGGTGTTGTCTTCTACTTCCACGGAAAGAGCAACGAACATTTCAGCCTAGTCTCTGATCTTAACCTTCAGATCAACGCAAGGTTCATTGGTCACCGTCCAAGCGGGAGGGCCCGAGACTACACATGGATTCAAGCTTTAGGAATAATGTTAGATTCTCATACATTTACAGTAGAAGCCAAGCGGGCAGCAAAGTGGCATGATGATGTTGATCAATTTGAGTTCTCTTATGATGGGAAGGCTCTAGTAATACCTGCAAGCCATCTTTCGGAATGGAAATCTCCTGAGGAAGAGCTTACGGTGGAAAGAATGTCGAACAAGAATAGTGTCACAGTCATGATCCCAGAGATGGCAGAGATTGCCATCAGCATTGTTCCGGTGACTGAGGAAGACAATAAGATTCACAATTACCAGATACCTTCGAATGATTGTTTTGCTCACCTGGAGGTACAATTTAGGTTCATTGGGCTATCGCCAGAGGTTGAAGGGATTCTTGGCCGAACTTACAGACCGGATTTTAAGAATCCAGCAAAGCCAGGGGTGGCAATGCCAGTGGTCGGTGGAGAGGACAAGTATAGAGTGCCATCCCTTCTCTCCTCTGACTGTTCTGCTTGTAGCTTCTCTCCAGCAGGATCACAGAGTAAGGAGAACTCATTGTTGATTGATTATGGCGCACTGGATTGCACCAGTGGAGCCAACGGTGGAAATGGAATAGTCTGCAGGAAATGAATACAAGAACAAAGAGACAGTGAATGATGGAACTGAGCAGTTCATTTGTTTCTAAGCTATTTAGCTTAAGATCTTAGTTCCGATAGTGTTTTACCTTTTCTCAGAACAAATATGAAATATCATCACATACTTCTCATTGGTTTCTATGCAGTCGATTGCAATTGAGCATAAACTGCTGCAAGAGAGCTAAAAAATTGCGCTATATTTCATTAAATCGTAGTTTGACAGAAAACTATATACTTTTAAGTTTTAACACATTTCATATGAAGGAAAGGCATACTATATCACAGGAAAATAGTAAATCACATGTAAGTTCAAAGGGAAAGCAATAGATCCTTAATGCAGTAACTCCGGCACAATCCCATATGAATTCCTTGCCTGAAACCAATCATCAAATAATGTAACAACAAAAATTTCGTAACTGAGATAGGAAGATGACTGAGGAGAAGCTTCACGGGATTCACTAAGAAACAATTCTCAAGAATGCTACCATGATAAGAATCACTTCACAAAATATTAGCAAGTGGGTTTTTGGTTTTTCTTCATCTCCCACGAGGATTGACTAGCTGTGAGAAGACAGCGCTCGTGGCAGCATCTTCACCATCATCATCAATGCTGGAATTTACTCCGTTAATCATGCTTGTGCTGTTGTCAAATGACTCCAGTGGTGCCATTGGTATGCCAGGAATGTGGTTTGTGCTGTTATCTTCTGGTTCAGTGAGTGCAGATGAGGTCTCCTCAAGCTGGAGAGCGTACTCAAGGTTCCACAAAACATCGCCCATGGTTGGTCTATCCACCCCATATTCTGCAAGACACTTTTCTGCAGTTTCACCAAATTTCTTAAGAGATGCCGGGCTCACCTTCCCTGACAAAGACAAGTCCATGATTTGGTCCAACATGCCCTTCTTTTGCCAAGTCATTGCCCACTCTGCTATATTAACCTGGTCCCTTGGGAGAACAGGGTTCAACGCTGGTCTCGAGCATAAGACTTCCATCAAAACCACTCCAAATGAGTAGACATCAGATTTCTCAGTCAGTTGTTGCCTTCTAAAATACTCAGGATCAAGGTAACCAAAGCTACCCTTTACGGCAGTGCTCACATGCGTTTGATCTAGAGCTGGACCTGTCTTTGAGAGACCAAAGTCAGCAACTTTGGCTACAAAATTGTCATCCAAGAGGATATTGGTGGTCTTCACATCACGATGAATTATGGTCTGAGCAGCACCAGTGTGAAGATAATGCAGTCCTCTTGCAGCCCCAATGCATATCTCGAGCCTCTGTTTCCATGAGAGAGATGGAAGGTCTGACCCGTAAAGATGGCTCCTAAGTGGCCCATTTGCCATATACTCATAGACTAGGATCATTTCCGACCGTTCATCACAATAGCCAATTAGAGAAACCAAGTGGCGATGGCGAAGCTTAGATAGCATCTCAATTTCAGTTCGGAATTCAGCAAGACCTTGCTCAGATCTTGGATTCCCTCTTTTAACAGCCACATTGGTGCCATCCTCCAGGGTACCCTTATAAACCCGGCCAAACCCGCCCACCCCAAGAAGCAAGCTTTCATCAAACTTGTTGGTTGCATCCATGATTTCTTGGAACTGGAATATCCGGCCAAGGTTTGCAGATGCTAGTGAAATGCAGCTCGCGGTTCCACTCTTCTGAGAGACTGTGGAGCCTTTGGTTATTGTTTGTGAATTCCCGTATAGAGGCAATGGCAGCCAGGGATGCCCCCCCTGTTGAGTATCCTTAGACCTCCGACGAACCGCAAAGCAATAAAACAAAGCTAGCAAAAACAAAGCAGCTGAAAATCCCACAACCAACCCAATTATGATTCCTAACTTGCCCTTTTTCGAAGGGATAGTTGGAAGTAAACTTTCAACAGAAACTGCACCATCCAAGCTTCTAGCATCATTGCTTATCTTCATTATTTCTAAACCATTCAGAATTGCATCAGGGCTTAGAGCAACTGGATCTGGTCCGATGCTCACAGTCAAAAATTTTGAGTCACTTGAGGAGTTAGATACAAAATCTTTGTAGTAAGGTATGGCTAATCCTCCCGTAAGAGAAGATAGATCAAGACTAGGAAGAGCCGTTTCAGAATTGATATAAACATTGAACACAAGATTGTATGAAGCCTTACTCACAACATCACAGAAATGCATCCGAACAAAATAAAAGAATTTTGGATCTACGGGAAAGACCCAAGTTACATTAAAGCTTCCACCTGTCACATTCGCCTCGCCCATTTCTTCAGCTGTAGCATATACCCAGTTTGGGGCAATTTCAGGGGTAACACCGTCGGGGTATCTTATGGTCGCAGTGCTAACTGATACAATCCTAGCAGAGCTGTTAACATGAAGATACTTGTCATCATTTTCCCAAGTTCTTCCAAGGGTGTCGTTTTGAGGGGTGATCGTAGGACCACCCATATTTAGCCGGTAAACTGTCTCAAGGGCAAGATCAGAGAGTCCATTAAAAGGGCCAGAAGGTGATAAATCCTGTGCCTGATCAGAGATTAACTCATCTGGGATCGAAACAACTTCAATTCCATTCACAAATGTAACTGAGTTGTTCGAAGAAATGAAGGCAAGGGTCAACGTATTTGAGGTCACGTTGATGGCATATTCTTTGAACAGAGAAGAACCATTATAACTTTTGAAACTGAAGTTGTTCAAGAGAACAAAATCGTTTGCAACAACAGTGATCGTTGCAGACCTCAAGTTGTGGTCGGAAGCAGGAACGGGGTAGAAATATAGGCGAATCCAGTGCCGCCCCTTTTGCTGGATTTGAAATTTGTAGGAAGCTGTAGAACGGAAAATCCTCGCAGATTGGAAGATCGGAGACGGAACACTAGAGTTGGAGCTAGCAATGAAATCACCCTCACTTTTCAGTGAAAAAGAAGATTGCACTAAATCAGGAACATAAGTGCGGCCTTCGATGGATACATTTCTTGAAGACCCGCAAGCAATCAAGAAGTTATCAACAGGATTGAATAAACCATTGGAGCACCCGCAAAAACTAACAACAAAAAGCAGAACTACGTACGCCCATTTCCATTTCAGTAGCTTCATCTTCCAAAAACAAATCTTCAATAGCACCCAAATCCAACAGGACAACTCAAAATCCTAAAAACCCAATTCCCAGAATCCAAAATCATAGACACCCAGATCCCAAAAACGACAAATGCACATTGCTACAACCAAATTCTGAGAACCATATTTTCTAATAAGAACAATTGCCACCTTGAAAGAAAGGGAAAGGAAGGAAAATGTAGTCTTGAAACTCTTAAAAACTTCCAAGGAACTTACCAAATGCAAATTCCACACGTATACCGTAAAACTTGCGTTGCTAATTGTATGAAATCCAGCTGAGATCCAGTGATTCAGAAAAAAAAAATACAAAAAAAATAAAAATAAAAATAAACCCAGATCAAATTTACACCAAAAAGTACTCTTAAAGCCTTGACCATAAGCTTTACTGCTTATTGCACTCTTTACAGCCTGTAGACTAACAGAGAAGCCGACCCCACACTGTATAAAATTATCAACTTCAATTTAATCACCTCCATTAATTCCCTAACCATTCACTCTCTCTCTCTCTTTCTATTTGGAAATGTTCTCTCTTTATTTGATTCGACTACGTTGAAACAGCTAAGATTTCGAATAAAAATAAGTAAAAAACGCCATGGAAGAAGAAGTTCTGCAACTTTCAACTTCAGCTTCTTCTTGCTCACACTACAAACGGTCCCACCGACCCAGGTGGTGGGAATAACGTCGTCAAGTGAAGGTGATGAATTTTAAGCGGTGACCGTTAACTTCCTTTGCCTTTGTCTAACGGCAAGTCAACGTTTATAATCACCGTTAGGTATGGTGGGAGTCTTGTCGTCGCCTCCAGTTGTCCTCAGGTTATAGGCAAGTTGAGCCATAGTGGCATTACGGTGAAAATTCTGGGGATTGAGGGTTAAAAGTGGACAATCACATCGCCGCTTTGCGTAGTTGCATCTTAGCTGCTAAGTACTCACTTGGGCAGCTACATTTCATTTATTGGATATTTTACATTAAAATAAATTAAAATATGAAATATATGGTATATGTTTACATCTTGTTCAATTTAAAAATAAACAGTAATAATTTTACTATAAAATATGTTTAAAAATTTTGAATAATTCAGTTTTCCCTATATTTACTATATTAAAAAAAAAGAATATTTAAAGAATTGATATAATTATTTCTTATATAACTATTGTATTTGCTAGTATTACATAAAATGAATGACATATATCTTAATGCATGTACTTCTTTATCCAATAATTATAAATATTATAATTATATTTATTATTAATATGTTTTGCAATAGATAAATTTATGTTTGGATCTTGTTTATAAAATTAACAAGAAATCTTATTTTTACCTAATTTAGATTTTAAAAATTTTCATGTGAACATGTCTTAAAATGGGTAAGACAAATAGTGAATAAATAAATTAAAACTCATTTTTTTATGCTTATTTTTAAGTTTGACTTTTAGGGTCAAGCCTAAGTGTACTATTTTTATTATTATTTTTTTTGGTCTCACATAAGATATTCTAACATGGACTTCAAAATTAAATTTTTATTTGACCAATTAAACCGCTTTCAAATGGGTTGAGCCTTCTAACGAGGGTTGTTGCATTCACGAGACTCAAATTTGATACCTTACTTAAACGAAACAGCGTACGAACTATCGATTCAACAACTCAGTAGTTGCTAAATGATATCTTTTTTTATTATTTTTAATTCATTAGTATATGAAGCCTAGATGATATCTTCCTTTGTTTTGCACCAAAATTATTATATGAGAACTCAACTCAATCTAAATGTATATTACAAAATTATTTCTTCAGTTGGTTACAAGAGAAACAATAATAATTTTTTGTTGGCGCTTAAAAAATAAAAAGGGAACAAGCTTTGGCGCACGTCACGGCGTGCCCGTGAAAGGAGCCGAGCGGCGCGCAATGTGCGCGCCCTGTAAGGGAAAAGTGAGAAATAATAGAAGACAGCGTGCGTCCACATGCCTGAGTCAACTTCTTTAATGACAATAGTACCCTTTTATAAGCTTCCAAATTGCAAACAAGGACCCTCAAAAAGCTGTCCATGAGGAACGCTGGGATCCTTAAAAAATTTGGTGCAACTCCATTCATCACCAAAAAAATTAAATTTTAACGTTTGTTAATATATTTATACAATCTAATTATGAAAATAATCACTTTTAAATAATTTAGTGATGAGCAACAAGATTATTTATTTTATTTTTAATAAATTTTTCTAAATTTTTAATAAAAGGTTAAATACATTTATTTATTATTTATTTTAAATTATAGCAAACAGTGATATCATTGTTAGTTCACTTAATTAAAGTTTCAAGTGAAAATTCTAAAAGTTTTAGGTTCAAGTCCTAATAAGTCACATTTTTACTAACGAGCTGTTGGTTTAACAATTTGCCCGTCATTCTACTTAAGCAAGGTTTCAATTTCAAGTCTCGTTAATGCAGCAACCCTCATTGAAATACTCAGTTCTAAATGGGCAACGAGTCAGTAGGCTATATAAAAATTTAGTCTCGAAATGCGCTTAAATTAATTTAGAAATACTTCATGGGAGCAAAAAGAAAAATAAGTATGATTAAAATTATTTTTTATAATTACTTTTTTAAAAAATTATTTTTAAAAAAATATAATCTTAAACTCTATTACAATTTCTGTGAACTACAAATTGCATCGTGCCGTGTAACTGTTGAATTTAGAGCATTTTTGAATTCATAAAGTAGCTGTAATGTAAATTTAGAGCATTTTTTTTATTTATAAATTAATAACGATACATAAATATATATTCTCGATATAAAACATACAATTATGCCTTAAAATATAAAATTATACAGTAA
>JAJIYU010015016.1:0-12903 GCA_030144865.1 Tinospora cordifolia
GACTAGAGACTTAGTGATATAAAAATTTTAAAATCATACCACTATCATAGGTTCTACTCCATTTATCACCAATTTTTAAAATCTAATTCTTAAATTGAAGATTAGCCGGTATGTAGAATGTCCAAACCAAAATTGAACTGCTATAGTAAAAAGTTAATCATACCTAATCAAGCTTTCTGGTTTAGTTGGATTTTGCAGTTTAAAACAATCTAAATTTGGTTCAAAAAAAAATATTATGACGTCGTACTGTTATACAGGTGACACCACTAACAAATTTAGAAATACTCATTTATAAAGTTACGTGATGTTTGATTAAATTATTTTGAGATATTGGTTTTATAATTTTTTAATCTTGAATTAAATTAAAGGTGTAACTTCTTAAAAAAATAAAACAAACTTAATTTATTTAAACAAAACTCAATGTCTTCTGGTACAAGCCTACAAGTAACTATTCGAGATATTATAGTCACGTGCGGGTAGCAGTGTAGAGCATGCCCGCAATTCAAACGTTTTCCATCCACGGGGAGAGGTGCGAGTAACAACTGCCGAGTGGTTCTGCTTGTGCTTGGTCCCTTGGCTTCGTTTCTTCTTCTAGGGCACGCGAACTGCGAACTAGCTTTGCGTTTGGACTCCAAAGCGCGCTACTCACATAGTTCCGAGTTCCTTCAATGGCGGTCTCTCCTTCTTCACCTGCGATCCTAGAAACCAAACCAGAAAACCCTAACTCAGAAAACCCTCTTCTTCCCGAATCGTCCCAACCAAATCCTTCTCCTCCTCCTCCGGCATCTTTATCCTCAGAAATTGCTTCGTCTGCATCTTCATCATCAGCATCCTTATCATCTTCTTCTTCAGTAGTTGCAGACAGCTCCAATTCGACTCCTAGCCCTTTTGCTCCGCCGCTTCTTCCGGCGCAATCCCTCCCCCCATCGACGACGATCTCCGCCGGAGCTATTCCTCCGTCGGCGCCGTCGTTCCGTCCAATTATGCCGATTCCTCCGTCGACGCCGCAGTTCTCGCCTGTCTTGAATCCTAGCGTTCAAAGCTCTAATTTTCAAGCCCCCAACATTCTAAACCCTAATGTTCAACCCCCCGGAGTGGGCCCTGTTTCGATCATGCTTCCCGGCGTGGCGACCGGAGCTGGGTCTGTTACCGTCTCGATGTCTCCTCTACGTCCCGGTGTTTACCAGGCGCCTCCCGGTCAGCCGTCAAATCCTGCTGCTGTGTCTTTCGGGCAGGTGCCTAATGGTTTCCCAGGTGTACCTGCTGCCGCTCCTCAAGGGACGATTCCGCCACCGGGTGGGTTATTCCTTGGTTTCATTCTCATTTGACGTTTCAATTATTGTGTTTCTTGATTTGGAAGTTTGGGTTATTTATAAGTGATAAATCTTAGTGGTTTATTTCGGTGTGAATCTTTGTCTTTGTGGTGCATTTGCATACTTTGTCCGTGCTTAAAACACATTTGATTGTTATTGGTCAATGTGAAAGAAAATAATAACTTTGTTGTTAGACATGAATTTTGCATTTGCAAATTATTGGTTATGAGGTTAGTTTGGTAATGATTGGATCTGTTGGGGAGGACTTGTGGTCGGGAGGATCCCCGTGAGGATGCCAAAAAAAAAATCCTGTTGATTAGCTAAGGGATGCATGTGGTATCGATGACAGGATGTTTTCTACTACCACTATCTTGATTGATCACGATGAGAAGGTTGGCAGGCTTCCTCTTGCGCCTCTTAAAAGATCTCTGCTACTCAACAACAATGTTGGTATGGATACATTCTCTTAGATTTTAATTAAATTGTTGATGGGCAAAGGGTTATCATTTTGGGCAACTGTAGATGGGCCTCAGGGTTCAGAACATACTTAAAATATTCTATAATAAAGAAAAATGTTTGTATTTATAGTCTTTCATGTTATATTTTGGATGTTTCTTTTGCATTTTCTGTTTTCTAGGTAGACTTAAGTAGATACTCTTCCTTTCTGCTTTTATTTATTCTTGATTTGCACAACAGAAGACAGTATGTAGCAAGTGAATGCTCATTGCGCTTTTGTCCCAAGGTATTACTATCTCTTCTATTTTTATGCATTACACTATTCCCGTCTTCTCTTTTGGTCGTACTTCCCATTGTTTTTCTTGCCTTCCTTGGCTTTTCTGTTATTCCGTACTTTGTGCTGTTTAAGGTAATTAAAGATTTAAAATAGGATATTAGTGTATTATCGTGTCTCCAATTTTTGTGAGTGGGATGTTTCAAGTTTGGTGTTGCTCGATTTCACTATTCAGTGCATGGAAAATCTTCTGAAGACTTATTAACAAGATATTTAAGGTAAGCACAGTTTACATATTATTATTTACAAATTGGATGCTACTTTTTGTAAGTTGCTTCAGGTTTTGTATTGAAGTGCTGGTAGTTGCCATTCGTGTGCTCCCCATCTCTATTGTGCTTGTACTGTATGGTAAAAGCGCATAATCATCATTTTTCAGATTCATATTGCTCTTAGCAAACTTTTTTTTGGTTTGATACACTATAATTGGCATGCGCCATCAAAGCAATTCCTAACAAATTTGCATAGATGATGATTGCATTTGCAGGAATTCCTCGTTATCCTGCTCCATATCCAGCTGTCATTCGCCCCACCTTTCCTCCACGTCCACCAGGAACAATTGGTGTGATTCCATCTCTATCTCGTCCACCTGTTCCAATCCGTGGTGTTCCTCCAATTATTACTCCAGTTGTCAGGCCAGTTGTACCAATTGTTGCACCTACAGAAAAGCCTCAAACCACAGTTTATGTTGGCAAGATAACTCCTTCTGTGGAAAATGACTTTATGCTGTCACTTCTTCGGGTAGGTTGTTGCACGCTTGACTTTCCATGTGAAATGCATTATATTCCTGCCATCTAAGTTATTTATATTTTCTTCTATTTTTCATTGTTACCCATTTGGATCATTTGGTAAATGCTATGTGCTCTGCTTGCATTTGTGTCTTATTGTTTTCCGCATTGGTGTGATCTTTTCATCTTGTGAAGCTTTGTGGACCCGTCAAAAGCTGGAAACGAGCGCAAGATCCAAGTGATGGAACTCCAAGAGGATTTGGATTCTGTGAATTTGAGTCTGCCGAAGGAGTTCTTCGTGCTCTACGTCTACTTAGTAAATTCAGTGTTGATGGGCAGGAGCTGGTGGTATGATTGGATTACTAGTTTCTTTCCTCAAAGTCTATTATATCATAATTGCTTCATGAAAGTATTATTTTTCAAAGTTATCTGTATCTGGAGAACATAGCCATCCACTTTATTTTACCTGGGTAAAAATATAATGCAGTGTTTTTCACCACTGTTACACTTCTTTTTTTTTTTTTTTCAAAGAAGCGAAAATATGAAGTTTGGGTGTCTTCCAAAATGAATAAAAAGTTAGTCTTGTAGAAAATTGAGATTTGCATCATGCCATCAGTAAAATTATTTTCCATTGTCTTTCTACTATTTGTGGTTCAGTGAGTTTCAACCTGTCTTTTGCCTAATTTGATTCTTCTACAGCTCAATGTTAATCAAGCAACTAAAGAATACCTTGAACGCTATGTTGAAAAGAAAACTGAGAGAGAGAAGCTCAAGGAAGCTGAAACTGATGGCACTGAAAAAGAAGAGGAAAGTGCCCCTGGTGTTGAGAAGGAACCTCCTAAACCTTCCTTGGAGGACTCCAAAAAGGAAGAGGGCGACATATCAGTTAAAGAAAATCAAGATAGCCAGAACTTTGGCATTGTAACTGATGAAGATCGAGAAGCTGACCGAGATGCTTTGGAGAAACTTAGAAATATGGTGGAAGAGAGATTAAAGAATAAACCTTTGCCTCCACCCATGCAGCCTCCTGCAGATGGTTCTGCAAAGTCCAATTCTGAATTGCCTACTAAATCAAGGGATGGGGAATCAGATGTTGATATAATGAGAAATGGTAAGTTTTGGTGTCAACATAAGAGCTTTCTCTCTATTTTTTCATATTATTGTTCTCTATTTATTCCACAACTATTTTTGTTCATTATATTTCATTATTGTTGTCATAACTAGTACTAGTACTACTACTAGTAGTATGTGTGTGCTTTATTTTGATGAGGCATTAACTTAAAATATAAATTAAAAGCATTTGATAAAATATGTAGGTGTCCAATAATGAGATGAAGAGTACAAAAGTGCCTATTATTTGAATAATTAACATTGCAAATGACGGTAGAGAATGATAAAGCCTTGGGAATGAGAAATGGTTAAAAGGAGAAATCAATTTTGTCAAGGTGCTACCCTAGACGTCGCCTAGGCACTGCCTAGGCGTCCAGGCCCTCTCAACGCCTAGGCCACCGCCGAGGCTTTGGGAGGGCTTCTCTGTAATTCTTTTTTTAACAAGGAGGGCTTTTAATTTTTTTTTTTAATTTTAACCTAAATCTAATAACTCCGTTCTCAAACCTTTCAAAGTCAAACTACTTGAACCAACTCCAACGATCATCTTTGAGACTTTGACGATCATCTTTGACACTCCGACAAGCAACTCCGACGTCTTCTTAGGTGAGCGACTTCAACGACTCTCTCTTTCACTGTGCGTCTCTCCCTTTCTCGGCTCTCTCTCCCGCTCTCTCTAGTCTGCCTCTCTCTCTTTTTGCATCTCTCCGTCTCTCCCTTTCTCGGCTCTCTCTCCCGCTCTCTCTAGTCTGCCTCTCTCTCTTTTTGCATCTCTCCCTATCTCTTTCTACGTTTCTCCCTCTCTCTTTCTCTCTCTGCTCTCTTCCTCTCTATCTTTCTATGTAGACCTCTTCTCTCTCCCTCTCTCTCTCTCCCCTCCCTCTCTCTCTCTCTCCCCCTTCCCCCTCTCTCTCTCTCACACGTGCAATTAGCTCTTCTTTTTGGAATGTTATGAATATGAAGTATGTAAACTTATAATGATTATGAATTTATCATAATGCATTATTTAATATATCATTATTTATAATTTTATAATTTATATATCATTAATTAGTTAAATGTAAAATATAAATAAATGAAATTATAAAAAAATATTAAACAATTCTTTAGGGAAATGCATGTATATATATATATATATATATATAAGGGATCAATAAATAAATAAATAATTCTTTGAGAACTTTTAAATAATTATTTTAAGGACTGCCTAGGTCTAGCCTAGTCTTTACTTTAGCCCCGCTTTGCTTTATGCAGGCTTATCTTCTTAAACCGTCTTACTGTCTTGACAACACTGAGAGAAATTATGATGGGACTAAGAGGGTAGAGATGATAAAATATAGGAGTAAGAAAAGGGTGAAAAGGACAAATTTTGATTATAAGAGCAATATAGCAACAGATTTAAGAGGAATATGTAGTTAGACAGTTAAAGTCTTAACTTATTCACATTGTTATTTCACTAACTTTGAAAATAAACTTCCAAATAAATCACAACATTGTGGTTGATAATGATAATTAGAAGAATGGCTATAGTGATTAGTGTTGTCTAGGCCATACCTAGTTCTTTTTTACTAAGGAAACTGCCTTGGGCCCACCTATGTCTTGGAAAGGGTTTTCTTGATATTTTTAAAAGGATGTTTATATTTTTTTTTTCTTTTCTTCTTCTTAAAAAAAAAAAAAAAATCCTTGGCCCTTAATAGTAGAACCATCTAAACCCTTTACTTTGGCAACATTGAACTTTTCTTTGACCATTCTCTAGCTATGGCTCATATTCCACACTAAGAATTTATTTCTTCCATTTTTTTTTATCTAATTAATGATGTGCTTCCTTTTATAAATATATATACACACACACACAGAGGAGGATTAGAGGATTAATGAATAAATGAATAAAATTTTTAGGGACCTCTCAATAAATAATTTACATGCCGCCTAGGCTCTGCCTAGCCTGTATTAGGTATGGCACTTAAGGCCGCCTTTTCAGTTTGACAATGCTGATATTAATCGCTTTCATCTTCAACTTTCAGATCGTAAGTTGTTTTGATCACTACTGCGGTATTACTACCAATATTACTACTTTTACCATCTGCTTTATGAGCTGTTGTCCTTTCTTTTCATTTGTATACTATCAATGTTATCATCGGCAGAATCAATTTTGTTTCCTTATGATTTTTTTTACTCATTTTTTTTAAAAAAAAACTATGTTCTAGACACAGCCGATGAAAAAAATGAAGATGAAACTACTAGTGAAAACAAAACTGCCAGTGAGCATGATAAGCAAGAAACAAGTTCACCTGACAGAAACAGAAGACATGATAGAAGGAGTAGAGAGAAGGATAGAGAGCGAGACTTGAAACGGGAAAAGGAACGAGAACTGGAAAGATATGAAAGGGAGAGGGAAAGGGAAAGAGTTAGGCGGGAAAGAGAGCGAGAAATGAAGATTCGAGAGGCTGAACGATTGTACAAGGATCGTGTAAAAGAGTGGGAGTCCCGAGAGAGAGACAAAGAGCATCAACGACAGCATGAAAGGGAAAGGGAGAAGGAAAGGGAGCGAGAAAGGAGGAGGGAAATCATGGACCAGGAAGATGAGAGTGATGAGGAAAACACCAGAAAAAGGAGACGTAGGAGTAGCTTGCTTGAGGAGAAAAAGAAAAAAAGGCAACGAGAGAAAGAAGAAGACAAGGCTGACAGATTGAGAGAAGAGGAAGAAAATAATGAGGCAAAGAGGAGAGCGCTTGAAGAGCAGCAGCAGCGGAAAGAAGAATCCAAACAGGTGGCTACCCAGATGATTAGTGGAGGTGAGGCATCCATGATGCTAGACGAAGCCTCTGTTGAAGGTAACTCCCTTGCTGTTGAACGGTGTAATGAGGATGCTGCCAGCATAAATAATCATGCAGGTGAGTTTCTTATATCTCAGTTTTTATTGCTAGATTCTTCGTCAGTGAGATTGTTAGTCTTTAATTTAACAGGTGATGCACTTCCGAAAAATGAGATTGTTGATGGTTCGTCAGACCAGAAGCAAAGCAGCAATGCCCCTGCTCGAAAGCTGGGATTTGGTTTGGCAGGTTCTGGTAAGCGAACAACTGTACCATCCGTTTTCAAAGAAGAGGATGAAGATGATGTAGACAAGGAAAAGAGGATGAGGCCTCTGGTTCCGATCGATTATTCTACTGAAGAACTTCAGGCCATTCAACCACCTGTTTCTGGAGCAACACCACCAAATTTGGTTGCTGCAGCAGAATTTGCTAAGCGAATATCAAATGTTAATTCCAAGGAAGAGAAATCCGTCGTAGAAAGGGAAAGAAGTAGAAGATCTAGTGATAGGTTGAGTCAGAGAGATCGTGATCGGAATGATGAGGAGAATACACGTGCCAGAGATGAAAATAGAGAGAAAACTCTAGACTGGGACAGGGACCGTGAGCATGGTCGAGATAAGCTAAAGACATCTGAGAATAAGAAGCTTTTGGATGCAAAGCAGTTGATTGATATGATCCCAAAGACGAAAGAAGAGTTATTCTCATATGAAATAAACTGGGCTATTTATGACAAGGTAAGGGATATTTACTATAGTGCATTTTTTTCTTTAACTTTATCATGTTTTGCCTTCTGGAGGCTTCCCTTTGGATTTAAATATTCCCCCAAAATATCAGTGGTTTTAGATTAGCTTGCAATTTAAATGTGTTATTTGCATGAGGATGTGCATTAGATCAGCTGATAAAATTTTCCAAAAATGATTAACTGAAATGCAATACTTTGCTCTGGCCAGGTATACATCTGCTTCTTTCTTATTAGTTTTTATTCTGATTGTTTTAAGTTCTCTTGACTTATCTGCTGATGAGAAGTGTTTGCTGACTCATGATTTTCTGCTGAATTCCTTGCAACTATGCGGTTTAATCCCAATCTCATGATTGGTAGAGGTTTCATAGTTTTCATGTACTAAAACTTGAGAATTTTTGAGTGGATGGTATACCCTGTTATCTATCTGATAACAATCTTGTCACACACTGTCAGTTACATCCTATACTTATGCTCAAATGAAATGTTTTTAAAGTTCTATTTCTTCCATCTCTACCTGGTTAATGTAATGTGTATATATATATATATTTATTTATTTATATGTTGTAGCATGAACTGCACGAAAGAATGAGACCATGGATCTCGAAGAAGATTACAGAGTTTCTTGGAGAGGAAGAAGCTACTTTAGTTGATTTCATTGTATCTAGCACCAAAGAGCATGTTCGGGCATCACAAATGCTGGAACTGCTTCAGTCTATTTTGGATGATGAGGCAGAAATGTTCGTGCTTAAGATGTGGAGGATGCTCATATTTGAGATCAAGAAAGTGGAGACAGGTCTTTCGTTGAAGCCTAAGCCTTGAAAATAAGGTACTTATTTCATTACTGTTATTTATTCGCATTTTGTGATTTCATTTGCATATTTATCCGTGTCCAATTTGACATTATCATTCTTAGACTAGTAAACGGCCCCATGCGTCGTGTGAACAGGACAGTGTGATTTCTTGTAAAATTAGGAGCAGCATAGGATAATAATCATTCTAAAAAGTTGGAACTAAATATGAGTATCCAAAGTTGCTGTGCTGGAACCCTTGCAGATGTTCCTATAATGGTTAATTGACAACTGATGAAGTAAAATATGGGGCATTCTTGCCTCAATAAAAGTATCAATGTTCAGATAAAATTAGCATCAATATCATTGTTTTATCTAGTTATAACTAAGGTTTTCAGGATCAGGATCCTACCGTGAACCAATAGGTGGTGTAAATGATTAAATTATAGAATCAGGCTGTGAATTTTAAGATTCTATCAATCGGAAAATACAAATGCTATTTGGGTATAAAGATACCCAAAAAAAACATTGAAATAACATACATAGACCTGCGCTCTTTTAGTTATCAAAGAAGGAATCCATCTCATCTACAGGTATCTTTTTCTCATCATATCTCGATGAAGCTCTTGATCATAAAAGGTTGAGATTCATTGAAAACTCGAAGCCTGCAAGCTGATGAGCCACCATAATGGAGTCCATGATCAGAGAATTCTAAACCAGCTATGACCTAATAATTTTCCAAAGTGAAGAGTTATCTAATTAAGTCTTATTGTAATCAAATCAAATTAAAAAAAAAAATGTACTGAGAGATTCTGATTGTTCCAGTTCAATGTCTTGCTTTTCTGTCGAGAATTCCTAGTCCTAGGATGCTTGTTGGTCTTATTCTTCTTTAGTTGGCTTTAATGGTGGACATTTAGTTTTTGCAGCTGGATTATGCTTGTGTATTATAGATACGTACAAATGGAAAATTTTTAGTCAACTACAATGGAATCAACCATGTGCATGATTGGCCACATACAGTCAATCTCTCTTGTTTCACTGCTTCCAACGTGTCTTCTTATTCTTCTTGTTCATTCTAAAACGTGTGAGTAATAATTGTTACCTTCCCTTTCAAGATTCACTTTGTCTTATTGTGAAATGTAGGTAACTTCTTTCAATGTCCTTGCTAGACTTGGAAGGTCCTTCCATAGGATCAGAACTTCCATTGCATCCGATAGTTTTTGCACAGCCATTACCTTTCCTGGTTCCACTAACCACTCGAAATCAGCTTCTAGGAGAGGTGGCAATGGAGCAACTTTAATAGTGCTGCCCACAAATGCTTTGAGTTGTGAAATATGAAAAATGGGGTGTGGATTGGTAGTTGAAGGAAGCTCTAGTTTGTAGGCGTTGTCCCTGCTCGCTGTGACACCTTGAAAGGCCCAAAGTAGTGAGGAGGCAACTTCTCATTTACAAAGTGAGCCAATAAACGCAGCTGGTAAGGGTGGAGCTTCAAGTGTACCATTTCTCCTACCTGAAATTTGACATATCGTCTGTGTTAGTTGGCAGCAGCCTTCATTTTTACCTGGGCACGAGAGATGATTCTGAAGCTCATCTAAAATAGCATCATGATCTTGTGGCTGTTGCTCAACAACTGTGGTGGGGACGGATTGTGAACCTAAGCGAACAATTGACGGTGGGTCATGACCATACATGGGAAGGAAGGAAAGACATGTTTCTGGAGCTGTGGAAGGTAGTATTGTATCAAAACTCGACCCGTAGTAAGCATAAGCTCCCCTGTTTCTGCTTTGCACAAGAGAAACAGTGTAGGTTTATCTCTAAGAAACAGTTGGTGGCCTTTGATTGTCAATTGGATTGCGGGTGATAAGCTGTGCTATTGTTCAATGCTGTGCCATGTAAGTGAAACAACTCCATCCAAAAAGTGCTAAGAAAAACCTTGTCTCTATCTGAAATGATTGATCGCCGAACGCCATGCAAGCAAACCACCTCAACCGAAGGTAACAACAACTTGCGGAGCAGTGGGAGGGTGTTTAAGTGGCATAAAATGAGCCCCTTTATTAGTCTACTAACAACAAGAAGGACAGAGTCATAGTAGCCTTTTGATTTTGGCAACGTCTGAAATCCATCACCAAATCCTCCCAAATGCATGTCAGTATTGGCAATGGCTGGATGAGGCTTGTTGGTGTTTAGGATTGAAGCCTGCATTGCTGACAAACAGCACACTGCTCCATGAACTGTTTCACATCTGATTTCATATCCACCCAACATACATCTGTGCCAGCTATTTGAAAGTCCGAAGAAAACTTGAGTGTCCCCCAACTACACTGTTATGATACTCATGCAAAATCTTAGGGACTTGGGCAAAACCGCCTTGTCCTTGTATATTAGATGCTTGTGGTGATTTGAATAATTAAGCCAAAGGGATTCATCAGTTTGCACCTTATAATGTGCTAAAGCTGCTGAAACACTTTCTGTTGTGACCTAGTGATCCAAGTACTCTAACTAATCACCCGCGAAAACACCCTCTTGGCATTGATGTGAAGCTCGAGTCTCTAATGCTTCGAATACTTTGTATAAGTGTCCCTTGTGTGTACTGACATCCACATTGTAAATAAAATATTTTCATAGACAACCAAAGCAAATATGCGCTGTAGTTACATAATACTCGAGTCATTTTGGATGGCAATGTTATTGGCGCATTGGTGAGTTTGAAAGCATGATTTAAATTCATAGTGAACTTTGTGAGTATGAAAAACAGTTTTGGCTATATGTTGTTGCTTTACTCAAATTCAGCGGCAGCCAAACTTAAGGTCAAGCTTAGACAAAACTGTGGTGTCGTACAACTCATCCAACAATTTGCAAATCATCGATATGGGGGAAATGATTTGGAATAGTCACCTCACTCAAGCCATGATAATCCACATGAAAATGCTTACTCCCATTTTTCTTCTTAACGGGCAACATTGGGCTTGAGTATGGTTTAGTACTTGGCTAAATTATAACAATCGTGCACATGTTATTGATGACCTACTCAATCTTTGATTTTTGGAAATTGGGGAAGGGGTATTTGATAGGGACAAACATTTACATGATTTGTACTAAGATATAAGTTGATTGCATGATCCAAGTTGCACATGCCAGTAACAGGGTTAAAGATAGTCAGAGTTTGGTTGTGAGACAGTCTCTTCACTGTGCATTGTTTGCAATCGAGTCCTCCACCATGGGGACAAGCATCAGTATGCAAAATTCTTAATAACGAGCTCTAGGAATTATGTTGAATCTCTTTCAACTTTGTCTTAACTAACATCCCTAGTTTACATAAGTTGGAATTGTTGCAATGGAATCACCTATCTTGATTCGCATCACTAGTGGTCATCAATCTACTTTTGTAGTGCCCAATGTGACTAGCCGTTTAATTCCCAGGATGATGTTGTTCCTTCCAAGCTTTAGTGACAAGAAATCATTGATTATTGTGAGTCCTTGCAATTAGAAGACAAACCTCTTACAAATGCATGCACCACGCATAGCTAAATTAGTACCCATCACCACCCCATAATCTGTCGTAGTTATTAATGTTAATTCAAGATCCTCAACCAACTCCTCTGCTGCCAAATTATGGGTTGTGCTGCTATTGATTAGTACCATGACCTCTTGCTGCTTTAGTAACCCCTTAATCTTCATCATGTGATGCACAAATAACCGGATGATCGAGATGAATGACAACTTTGCCACTTCCATCGGGTAATCATCATTGGGAGTTTTGTTCTCCTTGGGCTAGAATGAAGAGGTGGCATCAACATCCTCGAGGACCGTCAATTATTCCTCATTCTCCAGGAGCATCTATCTAGAGTTCATGCTTGTAGCAATGCCCCACTATACTCATCGTAGTAAAAGCACAACCCCTTCGCCTAACATGCCTGTGCCTCCAACAGAGCTAACTATACACAAAGTTTGCTCTCATCTCGTTTCTTGTTGTCCTTGTGGCCCAACACCCTCGATCTACTATTCCCTTGTGAAGATCAAGCTGGAAAGTATGGGGAAGTATGCCGCTGCTCATAGTGTTAACGATGAGCCAGAGATAAAGCGCGGAAGCCATTTGTGCTAGGTGGCTTGGAAAGAAATGAGAGCATGTTTGTTTTCAATTAATTGGGCCATTTCCATGGGAGCATTCAAACGATTGGGTTTTAAAACTCTTAACTTAGTCTGGATATGTGGCTTCAAGCCCTTCACAAAGGTGCTTTCTAGTACCTTATCAGGAAGCCTAGTTATGATAGCTGCCAGCATCTCGTACTCTCATTGGCATTTCCACGTAGAGCATACCTGCAAAAGGTACACGTGCATCACGTCTTTGAAACCAAACCAATGCCTCATCCTCAAAGCTAACTTTGGTAAGCTTAATCCTTTCCACTTCTGACACGCGATTCATTTGAGAGAATAATTCAGTTCAGAACACCATGTCCACAGGGTTTTCACCTCAAAAAATCAATAGATCAAGCCATCACACCTCTTGGCGTTCGTCTTTCACACCCAAGAAAGCATCTGTACCTTAATACCCTCTCAGATTTGAGCAATTGACTCCCATTGTGTTGTCGGGAGGCATGCATTCCATGCAGTAGGTCAGATTTCCT
>JAJIYU010015017.1:0-12911 GCA_030144865.1 Tinospora cordifolia
GTAAATATGATGTAGCTGGTTATTAAGATAGAAAAATGACAAGATAAGGTGAGTGGTTATTAATATAAGTCAAAAGACCAAAATTTCATTGGTCAAACACACACACACACATATATATATATATATCTTATGGGTGCCTTACATGGGAAGATAAAGAATGGAATGAAATGATATGGTGGTAGGAGGTTTAATTAGTTAAGTTGAGACATTAAATTTAATTGGTTGAGCAATAAAGGGAAATGAAGGGAATGGTTTATATTTGTATAAAGTGGGACGGTTGGCATACACAAAAGTAAAGATTTGAAATTTGAGTAATTAATGTAGGTGGCGGTGTATTTGAATAAATTATTCAATAGTTAAGTGGTGGTGAATTTGGGCTACACAATCTTCAATAGCTAAGTTTGGCACATTTTCGTTTAGGGGAAAAAACAAAATGAATAAAACAAACAATGAAAAGAGGATATGGATGGATGGATGGATGGTATACATGGTGGTCATACATTAATTAACACATGAGGTGGTGGTGGATAACTTGATTATCCCTCTCCTTCTCGTTTTTCATGTCCAGAATAGAAAAAAAGAAAAGAAGAAGAAACCAAACCACAAAACGAAGAAAGAAAAAGGAAAAAGAAGGGAAAGCTCGATTTTTCACCAGATTTGACGCATAGGTAAATGATTTTCTCTTATTCTAGTTACTAAAATGTTAATTAAGCCTTGTACTACAATTCTATAGGTACAATTTTTACTATAGATAGTGTTTTATACCTAAACCCAAAAATTGGGTATTTTTTCACAGTGAGTAAAACTTAGTAAAAGTTATACCAAAATAGTCCTGGTGATAAGTAGATCCCAAATATACAATTAGTTTTTATTTGTTTATCCTGTATATCCTAAAATAAATACCCAAAGTTTTATAACCTTTGGATGGGTTTTTAATGGTGTTAAACCCCAATAAAACCTTGATTGAAACCCATTGGAATGTATAGAATGAAAATACGTACCCATCGACACCAAATTTATGAATTTTGGATATCAAATGAAATTTTGGTGAGAGATTGACTAATAGGGGTGTTTATTGAAAATGAAAATTGTAATAAAAATATAATTAGAAAGCTTATGTTTTGATACTTTCTGCTATAGAATTATTTATACAAGTGAAAAAGTAATATTAAAGATTATTAAGCATATTCGAGTCAATGTGCACCAATAGGTGGAGTTAAATGAATATCTTGGGTCAAATAGGAGCAGTAAATACGTGAAAAATAATTTAAAAAATAAATTCAAATGAGTGAATTTGATTTGATGCATGTAAAATGATTTGTGATGATAGGATTTGATTGGTGTTGTGGAACTAGATTGTTATTGGATATTAGGAAGTGGTTGGACAGTAATTTGTGAGTAATCTTTACTTGTGATATTATATCTGACATTGATATTAAACTAAAATGTTGTTTTTTATTAAATAGAATGATGTATATTGCATTTTATACGTATTTGAATTCCATGAAATGATTTTGATGCATTGTAGCATGTCAATGACGTACCTAAGTAGGTTATTGACATGACAGAATTTCTATTGGTCATAGTCTCTGGGAACAGACTCATAGGATTGGTCGTTGTGGTAATCTTGGTTGGTGTATTCCTAGCATTAGATGAATGATATAGAAATGAATAGATAATTGGATAACTAGAGGTCCGGTGCACTCCTCATTTGCGCGGTGAGAAGCAGATTCCCTTTGTTATCTGGAAGGAGGGAGATGGCTCATGTTTTAAAAGAGTGCATGTTATTGAAATCGAATGCATGTTCACACATTACATTAAGCATGTATGTTATGTTTATTTCATTTCGCAAGTAATTTAAATTTGTTTTTGCATTGCATGTTTTTATACATATAATGGTTGTATAATACCATAAGTTAGATTATTCACTGAGCTTGTTGTTTGCTCACTCAACTCTCAATCATTTTCTCCAGGTTTCTGACAGGAAAGGAAAAGGAAAGATGATGTGAAATTGTTATTGGGTTTATGGAATTAATAGTATGTGAAAAGTGTAAAACTTAGTTAGATTACTCTTTTGGGAAATGAATATGAATGTGTTATCTTCTGAATGTATTGTCAGAACAAATGATGTGGATGAAGGAAAATATGTGCTTTTGTGTATTGCATATGATTATCAGGTGTTTTGAAATGTGTGACATGTTATATTTGTAGAGAAGACTCTGTCAAAATTTTTAAAAAAATTGGTTGATTTGGTTCTGAAGGCTTATAGGGTTTTCGGACATGTCAGAGCTTTGACGTGTTTGGAAATTCTGTGTCGGTCATGACATCACATGCGAAGGGGTCGCGACATGGACAGCTTTTCACTTTAGAGAAAATTTCCAAACACTAAAAGAGAGACGTGGTAAGTAAATTCATGGATCACCAATTTTACCTATTTTCTAATGGCACCAAGGAATATTCTCTAGCATGTTTTTTAATTCAAATTTAGAGATTATCTTCATTCTAGAACCTTTCCATAACCATTCTGGACGTCCCATAGTGAGAGAGAATATTCTCTTAGAACCTTTTGCCTTTGGTTCTCTTGCTTGCTCATCACATAAGCGCACACATGGAAATTTTTCTTTTTTTTTTCTTTCTTGGATGTCCAGCTTTGGTTAGCACACTATCACCAAATGAGGGACACCATGTCATAGTCTTAGATACTGATCTAGGTTCTAAAAAACTTTTTTATTTGAGCTAGACCCATAGATGGCACACCAAGTGGTCATATCCCCTAGATTTGGCGCCATGGCTAGATTTCCCTTGTACATTTTCTATTTTTGTTTCTTATGTAGGGTGATGACTAGGGTCTGTGAGTGAACATCAATTCTGATTTCAAAACTTTCTAATTAGGTTAATTCACTTGTATGCACATATACATGTGCATGGGTGAACCGGTTTTGCTTATGTGAAACATGGAGCACATGATCACTAGCTTGGTGTATGGAATCAATCTTTATGGATTTTCAAATCCTAGGTGGGACGTTTCATATGGACGGTGTACTGAATCACTTGTGTGGTATATTGGATCATGTTTTATGAAGTCAAATAAGGGAAGACGTCCCATGGTGGTTGAGTAGGGTGGGGTGCACCCGATCATAGTGCTCCACCCATATGACTTGCACATGCTTTGGGTGATCATACCTTCATGGGTTCACATAAATTTAGTAAAATTTAATATCTCCCTAACCACTAGGAATTTAGGTGTATAACCTATAGTCATGGAACCACATGATCAAGACACAAATTTTAAGGTATAGTTTGGCCCAAGGTATTTTTCCTTAGAAACCTTCCTTATTTAGAGCCCACTTACTTGAATCTTAGCCAATTGTTCCAATTTTTAGGTATGTCATGTGTCTTATTAGATTATTCCATCCCATGGAATTTGGGGTCATTCTAAATCCTCGAAGTACCCTAAGTTCCACTTCTTTCTTAATTTAAACGCATGAAGGGTGTTTAGCAAATGAGAGCCCTAATCTTAACCAATTGAGCTAATTTTCAGATATGTTGTTCAATTGGCCAGTTCAAGTCACTTTGCTTCATTTTTGGTGATTTTGGATTCTTAGATGTTACTAAATGATAGTTTTAGAATCTGCCAAAATTAGCCTTAAAACGAGGTCGGTTTCATTTTGCACCCAAATTTCATGAATAGACCTTGAATTTTGTTTCATTTGGTATGGAGTTTTCAAGGTATTACAACCCACCCTCCTTACAAAAAATCCATCCTCGAAATTTGCACATAATTAAGGATTTTTACTGAAAAGGTGGAGATACTTTGTCTTTATTTCGCTTTCTAGCTCCTAGGTGGCTTCTTCCACCCTGTGATGTTTTCACAACACTTTCACTAACGGAATGTCCTTAGTTCTTAGACTCTGTACCTTGTGGTCGAGGATTCTAACTATTGTTTCCTCGTAAATAGCATCATTTCAGATAGTTATTTCCTCCCAGTGGACGATGTGAGAGGGATCAAGTTCGTACTTTTTCAACATTGACACACGGAATACGTTATGAAATGAAGTCATCTGGGTTGGTAGGTCCAACTCATAAGCGCATTCCCCGATCCTTCAAAGTATTTCAAAGGGTTTGACAAACCTAGGAGACAACTTTCCTTTAAATCTGAACCTCTTGATACCCTTCTGAGGACTGATTCTTAGAAACACTTTATCCCCGACTTAGAACTCTAGTGGTCTTCTCCTCTTGTCAGCATATCGTTTTTGACAACTTTGTGTTGTGCTCAGTCTCTTTTGTATCAACTTGACTTGTTTGTTCATTTCTTCTGCCAAGTCTGGACTAATCAACACATGACCTTCGAGCTCTACCCAACAGGTAGGTGATCTGTAGGGTCTTCCGTAAATAGCCTCGAATGGATCCATCTTAATGCTTGCCTGATAAATATTGTTATAAGCAAACTCTGTCAGGTGTACATACTTGTTCTAGTTCCCCTTGAAGTCTACGACACAAGATCTCAGCATATCTTCTAAAATCTAGATAACTCTCTCAAACTATCTATCTGTATGAGGATGAAATGTCGTACTCATGGTGAGCTTCCTACCAAACTCCTTCTGTAAACTCTGCCAACACTGTGAAGTAAAGCGAGAGTCTCTATCAGACACAATTGATTCAGGCACACCATGAAGCCTCACTATCTCTTTGAAGTAGAGTTCTCCAAGCTTATTGACTTGGTCTGTAGATTTGATTGGCAAGAAGTGAGCCACTTTGGTAAAACGACCCACAATAACCCAAATAGTGTCTTCACCCTTTTGGTTCATAGGCAAACCACTGACGAAGTCCGTGGCAATGTTCTCCCACTTTCATTCAGGGATAGGGAGTGGTTGTAACATTCCAGAGGGTTTCCCGCGCTCCTTTAACTTGTTGGCAAGTTAAGCAGTTGGAGACATGTTCAGCCATGTCTCTCTTCATTCTTTTCCACCAGTAAGTCTTTCTGAGGTTCTGGTACATCTTGTCTCTTTCTAGATGCATCATATATTTGGTTTGATGAACCTCATCCATGATGACTTTCTTACTCTGCCCATTCTGAGGTACATAGATCCTCTCCCCGAGTCGTAGGGTATTATAACACCCCAACCCCCGCATTCTTTGATTTGAGAGTTGGACTTAACCACCATTCCTTTCAACGGTGAACTTAACCAATTGGCAGGTTGGGTTATGTTACTTTACAAGCGACACACACTTGTTCTTTTTTTCTTTTTTCTTTTTCAATACCTCATGCCTTACAATAAATTCAATAGTACAAATTCACATTTAATAAAATCAAGGCAATTAATGATAAAGAAAAATTCAACTTCTTTATTAATAAAAGAAAACACCTAACTTTGTAATGTAAACTAGTACATAGTTGATCAAGAGACTCATAATCTCAAAATAAAAATACTAACTTTCAACGGAAGTCTTAAATCAAAATTGGGCAACATGCCCTTACATTAAAAGGAAACCTTCAAGAAAATCGAAACTTGCTAAAACAAAAAACTATCTACTTTCCATAGCCTTCATAAATTTAATTTCCTGAAAAATAAGACAGGAAGGGGTGAGCACATAGCTCAGTGGATCTTTATCAAACAACCATTTTTCAACTCAAAACAATAGCACATCTATAATTCAAACACTTGCATACATTAGGCGTTTCAAACAACCAATTGTTTAAAGTTGTAATTTAGACCAAACGAGTTTCTCAACCCTTGATGTTCTTCACTAAGTGCCTCCTTAGAGTGAAATATGGCATCACTTAGCCAATTCCATTAGACTTTTGGACTTCAAGGGAGCTTACCCACCAACCAAGCACTTAGGTCAAAAAAAACCATATGGGCATACCATATGAAAAGAACATTCATAGCAACTCACATGTGTGTTATGATGGTACGTGGTTATTATCACCATCATCTTTGTTAAATCACATATTCTAGAATAATAAAATAAATTTCAGAACATGAGACTAAAAAAAATAAATTCAGCATATAATCAAACTAAAAATTCAATCATGGAACACTCAAAATCATGCATCACATATTGAAATAAAACCTAAACATGATACTAGTCATGGCATGATTAATATGCATGCATAAATTCAAATATGAATCAAATTTAAACTGAAAATTATTTTAGAGTGCTAGAACTGAAAATCTTTTGATTTTAAAACCATACACACAATGAACATGCTAGAACTTTGAATAAGAAAAAGGGGTGTTTAAGAAATCACTTCCACCTTGTGACGCTTTCTTTCGAAATTTCGACAGCAATTCCCCCACGTACTAGTGCCCACGAAGATCACCCAACTTAATTTCCCAATTCGAGAGCTTCTCACACACACAAGAAGGGAAGATGGGAGGTGCCAAGAAGAAGGCTTTGAGAAAACAAGAGGAGCATTCAACTCTTATTCTTTGGAATGAATGAAATCGGGGGCCTAAGGGGGTTTATATAGATTTCTCAAGGGAGTAAATTAGAAAGTTTTGTGTCCTTCTATGAATAAAACACCCTAATTCTCCCTAATTTCGTAGTTTCTAATTTTTGGAGCAAAATGAGTATTTTTAGGAATTTTTCTGAATTTTAGAAATATTTTTTGGAATTTAGAAACTATTTTCAAAATTTTTGGAATTTTTTTTGTATTTTTCGTTATTTTTTTCAGAATTTTTCGTATTTAAATTCTCAGATTTTATTTGGCTCCTACGATTTTCCTCGAGACACGCGTTTGGATTCGATCCGGACCGTTGGATAAATCAACAAAATTCAGATTTTTTATCACAGCTGTTGGATTTCCTCGAGCTCATCAACGATCGCGATCTTAATCAAAATGGCTTTGATCCTCATCGTCCGATGATCCTCAAGCGCGTCAACGATCGCGATCTCTCAACACGGCTTCAATCTTGACCGTTGGATCTCCTCGAGCGCATGAATGATCGCGATTAACTAAACTCGGCTTTGATCTGGATACTTGGATTGTCCTCGAGTTTTGCACGCGCATCACGATCGTGATTAACAAAAACACTTCGGATCGTTTGATAGTCCTCGAGCTTCGTACGTGGATCTCTGACCGTTCGATCGTGTTGATTCGGTGCTCTCGTGCGTACATGCGAATTTGATCTTGGCCGTCAGATCATGATTTTGATTTCAGATCTACGGTTTACAGCATTTTGAGTTTGTTTTTTATTTTTCAATTGAATTTCTTGCTTTCTTTTCGGATTTTTTTCCAAATATCGATCCCAATTGACTTTCTAATCCTGTTTTCATCAAAAATCGCACATATCCTTATATTTTTGGCTATGATATCCCATTTTATGTATTATAATCATATTTTTTCTTCCAAAAATCCCTTAAATTGGTTTTTTATACCTCATTTGGGTAACTAGGACTTGCCAATATTCTCATTCGTCAATTTTGTATAATTTTCTAAGTAAAAATTCAAATTTCATATAAATTTTTCAAGATGTTACAACATACGCTCCTTAGAAAAAATTTTGTCCTCGAAATTTGTACATATTTAGGTATTCCTTGTGAACAGATTTGGGTATTTGGTCTTTATCTCACTTTCGAGTTCCCACGTGGCTTCTTCGACCCCGTGATGTTTCCACAACACCTTCACTAATGGGATATCCTTTGTTCTTAGATTCTGTACCTTGTGGTCAAGGATTCTGACCGCTGTTTCCTCGTAGGTAGCATCATCTTGAATATTCACTTCCTCCCAGTGAATGATGTGAGAAGAGTCATGTTCATATTTTCTCAACATGGATACATGGAATACGTTATGTGCTGAAGTCATCCGGTTTGGTAGGTCCAATTCATAAGCACATTCCCCGATTCTTCTAAGTATTTCAAAGGGTCCGACAAACCTTGGAGATAACTTCTCTTTGAATCCAAACCTTTTGATACCCTTCTAAGGACTGATCCTCAGAAATACTTTGTCCCCAACTTGGAACTCTAACGGTCTTCTCCTTCTATCTGCGTAGTTCTTTTGATGGTTCTGCGTAGTAATCAATCTCCTCTGTATTAACTTGACTTGGTTGCTCGTTTCTTCCACCATGTCTGGCCTAGTTAATACTTGATCTTCAAGTTCAGCCCAACAGGTAGGTGATCTGTAGGGTCTTCCATAAAGAGCTTCGAATAGAGCCATTTTTATGCTTGCCTGATAACTGTTGTTATAGGCAAATTCTACTAAGTGTAAGTACTTGCTCCAATTCCCCTTGAATTCTAGAACGCAAGCCCTCAACATATCTTCCAAAATCTGGATAACTCTCTCAGACTGACCATCAGTCTGAGGGTGAAAGGCTATACTCATGGTGAGCTTAGTACCCATCTCCTTTTGTAGACTCTGCCACAACTATGAAGTAATGCGAGAGTCTCTGTCAGACACAATAGACTTGGGTACACCATGCAATATGATGATTTCTTTCACATAAATTTCTCTCAGCTTGCTGACTTGGTCTGTGGATCTGATTGGCAAGAAGTGGACCACTTTGGTGAGACAATCCACTATCACCCAAACAGTGTCTTCTCCTTTTTTGTTCTTGGGTATACCACTGACGAAGTCCATGGCAATGTTATCCCACTTCCATTCAAGGATTGGGAGTGGTTGTAACATTCCAGAGGGTTTCTAGTGTTCTACTTTCACTTGTTGACATGTTAAGCACTTAGAGACATGCTTAGCCACGTCCTTCTTCATTCCTCTCCACCAGTAGGTTTTCTTGAGGTTCTGGTACATCTTGTCCCCTCTTAGGTGCATTGTATACTTAGTCTGATGGGTTTCATCAAGTATAATCTGCTTACTCGGCCCATTCTGAGGTACACATATCCTTTCCCCGAGCCTTAGGATATTTTCAGCGTCTAATCTAAAGTCAGTATAGTTTCCTTGTGTAACTCCTTCGATCAAATTGGTAAGCCATTTGTCTTATCTCTGTTCATCCTTGATCAGATGTAGAAGATCTGGTTGACAAGACATAGTGCAGAGGTAGGCTTGCTTTTCATTTAGGGTCACACCCAGCCTAAAATCTTCAATCAACTGGTACATCTGGCCTTTTTTCTCGTCTTGTTTGTTGAACTTCCTACTCAAGGCATCGGCCACCATATTGGCCTTCCCTGGATAGTAGTGCAATTGAAAATCATAATCCTTAGAAACTCCATCCACCTTCGTTACCTGAGATTCAGTTCTTGGAATGACCGTTCACATTTCTCATTCCACTGGAACTTAACTCCTTTCCTGGTCAACTTAGTCATAGGTTCTGCCAACTTGGAAAAGTCCTTAATGAACCTTCTGTAGTAGTCTACCAAGCCCAAGAAACTTCTGATTTCTGTTACTGTCTTGGGTTGCTTCCAGTTCATAACGGCTTCCACTTTCTCCGAATCTACAGAAATGCCTTTTGCTGATACAATATGGCCAAGGAACTTGACAGTTTCCATCCAAAACTCTCACTTATTGAATTTAGCATATAGCTGGTTCCTTCTGAGAGTTTCCAGCACGATCCTCAAGTGTTCTAGGTGTTCAGCTTTTGACTTAGAGTAGATTAGGATATCATCCATGAACACCACTACAAACTGGTCAAGGTACTGTCTGAACACTCGGTTCATCAAATCCATGAATGCTGCTGGGGCATTGGTCAAACCAAATGGCATCATGGTGAACTCGAAGTGTCCATATCTTGTCCTGAAGGCGGTCTTGTATATGTCAGATTCCCTGATTTTCAACTGATGATAGCCCGACCTAAGATCAATCTTTGAGAAATGAGTGGCTCCTCTCAATTGATCAAATAGGCCATCAATCCTTGGTAGAGGATATTTATTCTTTACTGTAACTTGATTCAACTTTCGATAGTCGACACACAGTCGCAAGGAACCATCCTTCTTCTTCACGAACAACACGGGAACTCCCCAGGGTGATTCACTCGGCCTAATGAAACCTTTCTCCCTGAGCTCGTCCAGTTGAGTTTTAAGTTCAATTAGTTCTGCTGGCGCCATCCAATAAGGAGGTATGGCTATAGGGTTGGTTCCAGGGTAAAGTTCGATCTTGAACTCTAACTCTTTTGCTGGTGGTAGTCTAGGTAAGTCATTTGAGAACACATCCTCGTACTCACTGACTACAGCTAGGTCATGAATATTTTTTAAGTCATTAGGTTCTTCTTCAGAGAGTTCCTCGAACTCATCTGTTTGCTTCAAGCAATTCAGCATGGCTAGGGTTGGACTTCTTGGTAGTCTCTGCATATCCCCATTGATTTTAAAGATTTTCCCAGAAGGTAATGTTAGGGTCACCCATCTCTTAGGACAATCTATCTGGGCCTGGTATTGATCTAACCAATCCATCCCCAAAATTACATGATAGCCATAGAAAGGTAGGGTATATAGGTCAACTGTTAAGAGTTTATCCCCAAACCTTTGCTTACAACTACACATTCTTTTTGAAGTCACTGTGGTCCCTATTAGTGTGGACACATTCAAAGTTACAGGTAGTGTTTTCGTCACAAGTTGTAACCTATCAGCTAGTTCTTCAGAAACAAAGGATTTAGAGGCACCCGAGTCAAACAACAGTCTCACAGCAATATTAAACAATAGGAACGTACCTTCTACTGTAGGGGCCTGGTCTTCCTGTGTAACACTCCAACCCCCGTATCTTTAAGCATTGGACGCGGCCACCATTCTCTTGACAGTGGGCTAAACCAAAAGGCGGGCCGGGCCGGTGTACTTTACAAGTGCCACACACTTGACTTTCTATTTCAATTATTTCATGCCTTGATTGTATTAAACAGGACATAACTTAAATTTAAGAATTTAATAAGGCAATAGTAAAAGAAATAACTGAAATTCGTAAACTCAATTAATTAAATAAAATTGAGTACATAATTTGATTTAAAAAAAAATTATTACAACGAAAGTCGTAAAACTTGGGCAACATGCCCTTACATAGAAATTAGAAACTTTTTAAATAAAAAGAACCTAATTAATATTCATGGTCTTCATGTAAATCAATTACCTGAAAAATAGAAAGAAGGGGTGAACACATAGCCTAGTGGATATTTCCAAACATTTAAATCATTATTTCAATTCAAACCAAGCATATCAAAAACTTTTGTACATTAGGTGATTCAAACAAATTTCTTGTTTATGGTTGACATTCGGACCGAAAGATGTTAATCTCTGTGTTCCACATCGTGAGGAGAGAGAATCACTCTTGGAAACTCAAACCCCATATCTATGAAGTGGGATCACTCTTGGAAACCCAGTTCAAAATCATCAAAGGTAAACTGGCAAGCCGGGTCGGGGATGGAACACACACAATGACACTATACAGTCCATCATTGCGTCGGTACGTGGATTGAATCATTATTTAATCTTTTCTTAGTGATAAAACACACAATATCGAATTAAACCATCGGTGCAACATATACATAACATGAATCATCAAATATTTATTCATGGCACAGTTCAAGTATATCATGCATCATCATTCTTGATTTCTAAACATGCATAACATATATACTCATGGTATCTCAAATAAATAAAGCATGCATATTCAAAACATATATTCAATCATTCAACTTCAAAACACCATCACACATGCAAGACTTATTCAAATTAAAATAAAGAAGTAGAAGTTAGAAGTCACTTCTACCTTTAAAATATCTCTTCTGTACGCCTCTGAAATCCGGCAGAGTTTCGTTACTTCAAGGCTTCCAAACACTCAAGAACACTCAAGAATAGTTCAAGATCACTTAAGAACTAAGGGGATTGCCAAGAAGAAGGCTAGAGAGAGTCAAGAGGGACTAGTATGCTCTTGATTTGGGATGAACACAATGTGAGCATTAGGGGTCCTTTATATAGAGTTCAAAATAATGTAAAATGGTAAGTTTTTGGTGTTTTCTCTATAGGAAACTTGCTAATTCTTTAGAATTTTGTGCCCCCCAAGCATAGGAGATTAGCAAGAAATTTTTTGAAAATTTTTGGGAATTTAGAAATTGATTTTCGAATTTTTGGAGTATTTAATTGATTTTTTTCAGATTTTTTGGATAATAATCTCGAATCTGCGTATCGGGGTCGTCGGATCATCCTCGTATCACGCATACATATTCGAACAGATTGCATCTGAGCTGTTTGATAATCCTCAAGAATGGTGTTGGATCCTTGATCGTTAGAGAAGCGTAAATCTGGATCGTTCGATTTCCTCGAGCGCAGTATTATTTCGCGATCTCGGATTAACGACTTTGTTCTGGACGGTTAGATCGTCCTCGAGACACGTGTTTCGCGATGAACGAAACTCATCTTGATCTTCCGATCGTCCCTGATTGTTTTTGGTCGTCTGATTTCCTTGATCGAAGCATCCGTTCGCGATCTCCTCACAGCGCCTCGATCTGGGCCATTGATGGGCCTCGAGTGACGCGTTTGATCAAAAATATCTCGAATCTGGGCCATCCGATTTTCTTCGAGCGCAGCACCGTTCGCGATTGATTCTTGCGGCTTTGATCTGCGCCGTTGGATGGATCTCGAGCACCGCATCCGATCTTGATCACTGATCCGGGCCGCACGATGAACCTCGAGTGCAGTGTCATCCGTGATCAGATGAGACGCATCCGAACTGTTAGATTAGCCTGATCGTTTCTGGGCCGTTGGATCTCATTGATTCGGTGCTCTTGGGTGCTATTTTGGGCTTCAATTTCATTCGTTGGATTTTGCATATTTGTTTTGGACCGGGACCGTTAGATGCAATTTCTCATTACCAAATTTGATTTTTAAGGTTGCTATTATCCAAAAATTGTTAATTAGACACTTCCTAATTAATAAAAACTTGATTTTCTTGTATATTCCCTTCTATTTTGATGATTTGCTAATATTTTTCCCTTTCTAATTATTTAATATTGTATTAACTATATATATATATA
>JAJIYU010015018.1:0-12901 GCA_030144865.1 Tinospora cordifolia
GGAGGGTGGTGGAAATATCGATTTGACAGATGCTAAATTGAGAAATCCACATTTGTATCAAACCAGACTAGGAGCAAAGAAATTAATCGAAGATTTTACTCTAAAGAATGGTCACACGAGTTAATTGTGGGGGGTTGACGGGATACGATCGAAGCACTAGAATCTATACCCCTTCAGGAATATCGGCGAGGCATGTGGTGGTTTGATCAACATAGTAAGGATTACCAGTTCCACCACACCAATGGAGAGGGCCTTTTTGTGTTTGAGAGGGCACGAATCGAGGTTCTTGCAAAGAGATTTTGAAATCTATGATGACACTGGCATATAACAGCTCAGACTGGTTGAAGTAGAACAGAATTAAAGGAACTCATGTTGAAATTGCTAGACCAGTTCATCGGTAAACACCTAGGGAGCTTGACGACCACCCAGACATGGAAGTACAGTGACCGGAGTTGCAATGAGATTGAAGTTCAAAGCAATGACAAGGAGGACACAGCAGCCGAGGAGGAGGAACATATGAGCATGCCATGACGTGCATTAGGCGGCGTAGCAGGGAAGATGGACAGCCAAAAAGACGAGGGCAGATCAACAGTTACTGAGCAGGCGGCTGGGAGTTATGGCAGGCCCTGCAGCATTAATGAGAGATGTCCTATTCAAACAAGACGGGCCAGTTTAAACCCTAATAGGGGAAATGAGCAGGTCGACTGGATTCAAATATCGGGCCAGGAGATCCTACATGGTCCTTCAAACATAGGCCCAAATAGAATGACTAGGGAAAATAAGGAAGAGGAAGGGTTGGGCAGCTACTATCAAAGCCCACAGCAAGAAGAGAACCCAACCCACAGAGAGGACACGGACCAGCCCATACTTTAAGTTTACCAAAGTACCAAAGATTGGACAGAGCGAAATAGGCTTGGAGTGATTGCTTACTGGGCAGCCCAATCAGAAGAAAGTGGAGCAAACCTAGACACTGGTTTAGATTTCCAAGAGTATATCACCAATATAGAGTCAAACAGAGTCCCAAACACTCCTACCACTGAACCAGAGGGCAGGGATATTGACGCTGAATTGGTGAAAAGAATGGGACAACAACAAGGAAACGCTTTGGACTAGGTACGCACTATAAACTCATACTATCTCCCCTCTCCTTCTCTGAGTGGTTCAGATGAGGACGAAGGAAGGTTAAACCTGCCGCTGAGGTTCAACAAACAGAAGGAAGATACACAACGGTCACGAGACAATCATACTTAGAAGGTAGCTAGATCAAAAGGAGAAGAACAGATGATAACCCTCCATGACAACAACGAGAGTATGATAATCACTCAAACAGTGGAGTATGAAAGGGTTAGTGAGTTCTTGCTCTCGATAAATACGCAGCACAACAATCCTCTGGATAGAGTCTCAGGCTTTATTTCATCATGAAGATCTTGAGTTGGAATATTTGTGGATGCGGCTCTAAGAGCAAACGAAGGGCTATAAAAAGATCCATTTCTGCGGCAAAGGCGGACCTTATATCCCTCCAAGAAACCAAAAGATCCATAGTCAATTAGGAATTGATCACAAATTTATGGAAGAGAAGATTTGTAGACTGGGTGACGCTTCCGGTTGAAGGCACAACAGGGGGAATCTTTGATAACGTGGGACATTAGAAACGTGTCGATAGAAGAGAAATGGGAAGGATCCTACTCGTTCATTGTCAAAATTAACAGTAGAGACATTGGGGCCTGGTGGTTCACGACAATCTATGGGCCTTGTGATAGCAAGGGGAAGGAGGATTGTCTAATTGAGCTTGCAACAGTGTTGAACCATATCCAGGGGTCTTGGTGCATAGGAGGTGATTTCAATATGGTCCGTAATATGGGGGAGAAGAAGCACAACAGGCACAAAATGAGTAACATGAGGAAATTTAATGACTGCATTCAGGAGATGAATTTGTATGAACCAGAATTAAAGAATTTAATTTACACATGGAGCAACAGACATAACTACCCAACAATGTCCAAGATTGACAGATTTCTCTGTGATGACAAATGGGCAGAAACATTCAGAAACCAAAAAATATAGGGTCTACAAAGGATAACTTCATATCACTGGCCTATCTTGCTAGACATAGAGGAAGCTAAATGGGGCCCGACCCCATTCTGTTTTGAAATTACTTGGCTCCAGCAACCAAGATTTCACAAAATGATTCAACAGGCATGGGTGGCACACTCAAGTTAGGGTTGGGCAGGATAGAAACTAATGTCGAAACTCAAAACTCTAAAATAGAAGATCAAACACTCGCATAAAGGGCACACAGAAGAAATGGAGGGAAAGCAAGAAACTCTGCTGGCTGAAGTCACTCTCCTAGATAGAAGGTTGGAATTTGAGATAATCCCGCATTGATGCTTGAAAGGCGGAAGTTGCTTGAAGGAATCCATATTCTGCAGTGCATTCAAGAGCGAAAATGTAGACAAAGGGCAAAGTTAAAATGGGTTAAAGAAGGTGATGTCAATACCAAATTTTTTCACAAAACTCTCTCGTCAAAAAGATTAGTGCTACAATCACAAAAATGGAAGACAGAGAAGGAAATCTAGTGGAAGATGAAGACGACATCCAAAAGTTGATACTGGAATACTTTGATAGAAGGGAATACAAAAAACTGGAAAGTTGAAGGGCTACCTTGGCAAGTGATCTCAGAAGAGGACCACCATTGGCTGGAACGAGAATTTGAAGAGGAAATAAAGGAGGCTATTTTCAGCTGTGAAGGACAAAAAGCACTTGGCCCTAATGGATTCACCACGGCTTTCTTCCAGGAGTGGGAAACAGTCAAAGTCGACATCATGGAATGTATGAAGGAGTTTCAAAGAGATGCAACTATAAACAAACAAGTGAATGAGACTTATATTTGTCTCATCCCAAAGAAGATCAACTCCATGCCAGTGGAAGACTTTTGGCCAATAAGTCTCACTACCAGCATATACAAAATCGTAGCTAAGACTCTAGCCAATAGGTTGAGGGCAATCCTCCCAAACATGGTTAGTTATCATCAACTGGCTTTTGTAAAAAATAGGCAGATAACAAAAGCAGTTTTGATAGCCAATGAAGTGGTAGAAGACTATAGAATCAATGGAAAACAAGGTCCACTTCTTAAAGTAGACTTTGAGCAAAGGCCTATGATTCTGTAAGGTGGAACTTCCTGGATTCTGTTTTGAAAAAAGAAGGCTTTGGATCTCTTTGGCGGAGATGGATACAAGGATTCCTTCAAACAATAAACTATTTAGTTTTTGTAAATGGCAGACCGCGGGAAAAAAATACATGGGCAACGAGGCTTACGACAGGGTGAAGAAGGAAAACTGTAGGGCATGATAGTAGTAAGACAAAAGATCCAACTCTTTTGCAGATGATTGCCTACTCTTTATGCAGAACAAGAAGGAAGAAGTTCAGGTGACGATGGCCACGTTACAAACTTTCTGTTTTCTCTTGGGGCTAACAATTGATGGGCACAAAAGCCAGCTGCTAGGGATTAATATCCAGCAGGAGGTGAATTGTAGAGTGGCTATAGATATGAAGGTGATGTCAGGAGGATGGCCAATGATGTATCTAGGAATGCCTTTGGGTGGAAACCCATACAAAACAACTTTCTAGGACCAGTGATACAAATAGTGAAACGAAAAGCTGTTGGATAGAAGAGAAGTTACTTATCAAGAGGGGGACGGTTGCTGCTCATCAAATCAATTTTAGAAGCCTTACCAACATACTATATGTCGATTTTCAAAATGCCAAAGAAGGTGGTTGTTGTCATTAAGAGACAGATGAGGGATTTCCTATGGAATCAAGAAGATTATGAGAAAATGAACCATATGGTAAAGTGTGGGCTTAGGCATGCGAACCCATCAAGCAAGGAGGATTGGGAATAGGAGGGTTAATCAACAGAAATCTGGCACTAAGGGGCAAGTGGTTGTGGAACATGATGGAGAAGCCAAGTTCAATGTGGGTAAGGATCGTCCAAAGCATTCATGGAATAAAGGCGTTTGGAAGATAGGCTGGACTCAATAGAAAGAGTACTCACGAATCCTCTTGGAAAGGTATACACAACTTGTACGACAAATTTCGTCCTCGTATCACATGGAAAGTACGGATGGGAGATGACATTGCCTTCTGGGAGGACAATTGGTGCGGGAGGAAAAAGCTTAAGGAGGAGTTACCCAACATATACAGAATTTCAAGACGCCATGAAGCTTCCATATCACAATTTAGAGTTTGTAGCAGCATGGGGGCAGATAACCAATGGGGATGGAACCTGCACGTCTGTGAAAACATAGGCGAGGAATGTATCGAGGAATTGAGCCAATTGCTCAATAAATTGCAAGGCTTCCACATTTAGGAAGCAGAAGGCGAAGATAGGCTAGTTTGGAGAGAGGAGGTTAATAATCAGTTCTCCGCCAAGTCTTTCATGGACAAACTAGAACCGGAGGCCAGCGAACAGACAGTAATACCTGTCGAATTCATTTGGCGCATGAAAGTCCCACTGAAAGGAAAACTATTCCTTTGGCTAATCAGCTTGGGCAAACCAAAGACTGTGGAAAATCTACAGAAGCGTTTTCCTGATTATAACTTAACCCCCTCTATCTGTCTCATGTGCAAGAGCAGCTAGGAAAGTTCTCGACATCTGTTTGCGGAATGCAAGGCGACCCTATCTATATGATAGAAATGGAACCAGCAACACAAATGCATAGTCGCACCCTCTGAAAGTGACATTTTCCACATCCCATCAAGCAAAGGATTCGCAAAGATACAACAATATTAGAAGGTGCTTTAGGTAGCAATATGGTATAACATCTGGCAGGAGAGGAATGCCAGATTGTTCAACGACCAAAGGAAAATAGATCCCCAAGCTATGAGAGAGATCCAACATCTTGTTCGCAACATGGATCTCGAGCTCTAAACAAGCGATGGGCTACATTTTTGGGGATTGGTTTTGTAACGGGAAAAATATATTAGAAACTTTGTAGCTTGTATCTAAGACCGAATATCTCATCCGACGTTTGTTATTATTATCTTAGTTTAATATATAGTTTCTATTTCTAAAAAAATCCTACTATGTTAGTTGATATACTTGAAAATAATACATAATTATTAGTATTTTTTCATTAATAAAATATTTTTCTCTTCTATTTTAAATTTCATCTTTTTTTTAATTTTATCAAATTTTTAATTTTTGCCTTTTTTCAATTAGAAATGAAAATTTTATCCAACATTGTTAAATTTCTTGAACTTTGTTGAATTATTTCAATGAATTTTTGTAACATTGATTTCACATCCCCTTCTTACTTCAATGGTAAAAGGAAAAATGAAAATAAAAGAAAACAATTTGAGAAAGTTCGCTGAAATCAGAGATTTTTTAAACCGTTCTCATAAATTCCTCTATAAGCTAAATAAAATTGTTTTAATTAAATCATTGTTAAAATATGAAACCTTATAACATAAACATGCATCAAAAAGTTATGCCATATGAACCTCACTCCAAATCATAATTTTATGTAATTTGATACATTCTTAAGTATGCACTCATACTTAGTTACTTCAACATACACTAAACAGATATATTGCTTTCCAACATTAAGTTAATAGTCCTCTAACCTTTCCCAAAATGTCCAGAAACTTTCATCAGATTCGATTCTCAAAATTAATTTTGCTTTCTACATGATCCAAAAGTTCAAGATTACCAAACTTTTTTTTTTATCCATTTCTAAAGGTCCTGTTTAGTGTTGTCAAGACTTAAGTCCCCGAGCGCCTAGGCCACTACCTAGGCACTCCAAGGGGGTAATTACAATTTATTTTTAACGAGAGGCTTTAAAATTTCTTTTTATTTTAAACTCCAAAACAATCAAAATTAAATAATATACTAAAATTAGTAATATATCATTTATTTTAGTGTAATATATATATATATATATATATATATATAGAATGAGAACTAATGAATAAATAAATAATTTTTAGGGACCTTTAAATAATTATTTATGATACACCTAGGCCCTGCCTCGCCTTATAGAGGCTTATCACCTAGTTTCGCCTTTCTGCCTCGACAACACTAACCCTATTTTATTTTTCAATAACCACATCTTTAACCAATTTAATAGTTCTTGAGAATAACCAAGGAAAATGTGACTTCTTATGTACTTTTCAATGTGAATTGAGAAAGTGAGTTACAATTATGGTGTATTCTTAGTTTTTGGATATTCTATTAACTACTGAAATATTTTAGGTACAAAGTCCTCAATAATAGAGTCTGTTTCCATACATAAATTGTCATTTCCATTAGCAATGAAGCAACTTGAACTATTGTGTTAGGACATTTCTTCCCCAAATCCCACAATAATGATAGCTTTGTGAGCTGAATAAAGCCTTTTTAAGTGAATTCAATGCACCATTTCAAGCTTTCTAGAACATTTTAATGGTTTACAAAATTTGAATGCACTCTGCCACTGGGTGCATTAAACATGCCTCTAGATATAAGAGCGCCAAATTATTTATGGAGCTTACAGTATTGTATCATCATTTTTCTAGTGTCATTTGATGACGAATAGGATGCCACATCTTATAAAAATAAATATTTACATGGACATCATGTATGGCCCACTACAAAGTAAATTGCATGTTCACTTAAAAGGACAAAAGTGGATAAGAAAATTATAATGATGGGAATTTCTAGTGCTCTAGGGAGTTATTAATTACCAGATTCCAGCCAATCAAATTGACAAAAAAAAGGTTATGATCCAATAAGTCTCATCAAACTACCAAAATTCAAACCACAAAATCAACCAAAAACCATCCTCCTTGCTAAGAGTAGGAGTACTAAAAAATAGCTGCAAATCCATTCATTGCACAACCTAAACTAGCCTTTCCTAACAAGATGTTAGTAATCTACAAGTACTTTCACAAACCACTTCAAAGGCCTTCAAAATAGACAAGGGACCTAGCCATGTAATCATTTGCAAACATTTTAATAAGCATAATACCATTGTGCACACCTATAACATGCTGATTGCTAAACTCTTCAAGGCCATAGTTTTTACCTCTCAGAACTCATTCTTTAATCCTCCAATTACATAGCCTAATTAAATACACCAATTTTCCAACCCTTAAAACCATAATTAGGAGTTGACTCCTATGAAATTCCAACCTAACCCAACCCCATAATAATTAGGAGTTGACTCCTATGCATTCCATCTCTGGTACCACAATTTCGCCTTACTCAAAAATATAGTTGGCCACTTCTAGCTGAGTTTCCCACATCATTGTTTCCTTGCAATGGTGAATTATTCATGCTGAGTAAGCTCTAGAGCTTTGATGAGAAATGATAGAAGGTGGTACTATGAAAAAATGCCATTTGACTTCATTTAGGTGATTCCTAATTCATTAGTTGATTTTCTACTTCAGGAACATATTGAATGAGCAATCTCCATTATCAATGAAGCTAATATATGAGCTATTTTATTTAAATTAATTCATTATTTTATGTTCATGGTCCAAAAGAGCTTTTGTTTGTGTAATTTAAGGTTAATCTTTCAAAGGGGATACATTGAACTATTTCTTTGGTCCATTAATACAGTAATACTAACTTTTAGACTAAAAAATTATAGTAAGATCACATATTGGTAGAAGAATGACAAAAGCAAGCACATAGCGTATACTCAAAGTATCTCACTTGTATACAGGGCAGAAACATATTAGTTTTCGTTCAGAAATATCAAATTTATATTTCTTTTTTAGGTTTAGTTACATTCATTAATTACTAAAATCTTTATTAGTATTATTTTGAGTTTTTACAATATTAGATGTACTGTCCGAATATTAGGAGAATATATGGTGGATTTAATTCAATTGGTCAAGTTAATTATGACATAGTTTTTGCATGTTTTACACTGGTACCACGTACCCTTGGACTGACATTTAAAAGCAACATTCAAAGGATCACCATTGAAGACTTTGAATGCCAGCTAAATAGCAACTATTTTTAACAATTATTTGAACGTCAAATAATTAGAATAGAAGCATGCCTGGAAATACTTAAGGATAAAAGAAAATGAGATGGTTGTATATAGACATAAAATATACCATTGAAAATTTACTATTCAAATGAAAAAAGGAGTCATCAAAATTTCTTTGTTATAGTATTACCACTATTTTTTTCCTAATTTCTTGAAATTTGCAATTGAAGATTTAAGTAAGTGCCAAAAGCATCATTTACAACTTACAGGCTGCTATCCATTCTAAGCATTTTCTCAGTTCCATCAGATACAAGAATTGACAATGCTGTCGGATGGCCATATGGAATTGACACCTAAAAAAACAACAATTCGACATTCAGAGAAGCCACCGTCTCATGTAAGTTCAAAAGACTCCGAAAACAAAAATATTCAACAGCCACACAGGAACCAAAAACCATACAGTTGTGGTTGGCTGAAATTTCTCTACAACAACTACACCACGAGGGCCATTATACTTGATGCTAAAACCTTCCCTCTTAATAGCCAAAATAGCTGGTTCCCAAATATCAATGAACCCAACCTGTGCATCAAACAGAATATTTAGCATAATTAACTAAAAGACTCCCCAAGAAAGAACAGTTGTGATTAGGGCAGAGGAAAATTTACAAGGAAATAGTAACACAGTTACAACAGCAGTACTAGTAGTAAAACTAATGTTAATGCTGAGGATGATGATGTTGACACCTATTACGAGAAAGACAATAATAGAATGGCACACTCAAGGAACGAAAATTCGACTTCGTCTCAAACTTCAACCTTCAAAAATCAGAATTAATTCGAAGAGTTAAAAAAATTCAAGAGAAGTTTTGTAAAAAATTGTCGACTTAGAGAAGTTCAAAAAATTCTACGTAAATGCAAAAATATGCATAAATTCTATTACAAATGATGAAAAAAAATATAAATCAATATATTTTAAATATAAAAGTATACATATAATGGTTTCAAACTTGTCTTTTAACAATAACAAGATTTAGTGTTTATTGTACATGTTAAGAACTATATATTATTTACTTGCGCATTTCATGAATTTCACCAAAATCTTCAATTTTCTCACGAATTTCGTCGAAATTCTCGAAGTTTTGTCGAAATCCTCGAAGTTTTGTCGAATTTCATCGAAGTCTTCAAAGTTTTGTCGACTTTTTGTAATTTTTTTTTACAACTAAACTCTGGTTCGATAACCAGAAAATCCGAATTATTTCGTCGAATTTCGGCAATTCGGCGAATTTTCATTCCATGGGCTCACTTACGGGATGAAGGGCCTTTGTGACTGAAGCACAAGCCAAGTCAAGCACGTGCTTGAATAAAGTAAGGCAAAAATTCTTAAAAAACCTAACTATACACATTAGTTTTGGTAAAGAATTAAAAAATAAATAAATCAATGGAAGTTTTAAAAATTTTCAATTGTGCACCATAATGGTTTGTTACAGCACTATGTTTCTATTTTTATTGTTCTTACTAAACAATCTGTTATATATTTTGATATTTTAAATTCATTTGAAGAAAGACAGACAAAATAATGAAGAACAACTAGCAATCATAAAACCTTTCTAACAACATCTTATTGTTATAAAATCAGAACACAAGTTAACTTCAATGTTTTATATTCTATACGGAGTAATGTGTATACTGATTCAAAGAAAACAACAAAAAAGAAAAGTATATGATACAAGTAGAATAGAGAGGTGCGCCAAAGTGGCGCACGTAGGAGTTAATGTGCCTCACCTATCATGCATGTTTCTAAAAATTGTGAGGCACAATTGAGGCAATTCCCCTCAAATGAGGGGCAAGCCTCATTTTCACAAAAAGATCAAATAAGTAAACATCAAAATATAAATAAAATTGAACTATTTATCGCACACTTATCACATAACATTGTTCTTACTATTGTTTATTATAATTGACACACTAACAAGGCACACAGTAATATGTTACCAACCAAGATTTTTCAATTTTTATGTTTTATACATCAAAAAAAATAAAGTTTCAGAAAATTAACAAATAAAATACAATGATATTGAATATTACATTATTACTACTTCCTAGTTTTGACTTTTGACATTTTTTAGTAACTTTTTAAGTTATTAAAGTTTTTTTATGAAGTGCTCCATTTCACTTAGTAGTGCAACTTAGTTTATAAAGACCTAGGTTTTGAGCTTCAAAACTTGAAGGCTTGGAGCTCTCCCACCACATGATATTATGAATTTTAGAAAGAAAATGAGCTAGTGTATATCAAAGCATTTGAAAAAGAAAAATGCAATCGGTAAAAAATGATTTAGAGTTTAGGGTTGCAATTCCAATACTTGGATCTTTTTTTTTTCTTTTGAAATGGAGACTATATTAATATAGAAAAGATATTACAAAATGACAGATGAGGTATCCGGTCTTAGTTACATATTGTAAAAGATTGTAAGATAGTCCCAACTTTACATAGCTAATCATCAAAAGTATACCTCTTTCCTAATTTAGAATTGAAGATCCAAGTAGTAAACAAAACGTTAGACCTCTCCCATATCATTCTCTCCGACGCCTCCTTTCCCAAGAATAGCCTGTTGTTTCTTTCCTCCCAAATAGCATACCAAACCGCTACCAAAATCACCTTTATGGGATTTCACCATATCTGTTGTTCTCGAAATCTGAAACAGGTCTTCTTCAGATGGAGGGTAGATGTTCCTGTTCTATTGGGTCCATTGTCGCTAGACCTCTGCTGTCACCTTGCATGCCCCGAACAAGTACTTGGTAGACTCCGCATTGTTCCTACACATAATACATACAGACGGGTTTAACACATAGGAGGGAAGTCGCTTTGGATATTTTCCATGGTCTTTAGCTTATTAAGACTAATCAACCACACCAGAATCCTTGCTTTTAAGGGGGCTTTGGTTTTCTAATGAAATATGTTGGGATGATTGGTTGTTCTCTCTGCAGATCTGTCAGTTTCTCAATAGCAGATTGCACAGAGAATAATGTTTGCTCCTCTGTTCCAAATTGGTCTGTCCTCATTCTCTTTTGTTGCATGGAGATGAAAATCGTGCAACCTGGTGAGCAATTTACTTAGCTCTTCCATATGAGCCTCTCCTACATTTCTATGCAGGTGAAGATTCCAACCCCTTGTGCGCGATCCCTTCCATAGTCACAAGTTCTAAAATTAGCGATTGGATCTGCTTGCTTCAAAAACAAACCATAAATATTAGGGAAGGCATCCTTCAGCTTCTCCTATCCACACCAAACATCATTCCAAGAACCAACATTATCTCCTTTTCCAATCTTCCATCTTATGTGAGGCCAAAACTGTCCATAAGAGGCTGTAAACATCCTTCCAAGGAGATCTATAGCTACATTTTTTATTTAAACCATCTTCTCTCCCGAAAGCTTTCGAACCATGTATACTTCGAACTATCTTAACCCACATTGATCTCGGTTTGTCCATCATTCTCCATAGCCATTTTTCCCACAACGCATACCCAGGCCATCATTCTGGACTGTTTTGCAAACTTGTGCCCAATTTACCATATTTTGTCCCTTCTCAGAATCATCATGTTTCCATAGGAAATTTCGCATGTGTCTTTCAATCATGGCAGCCACCTTCTTCGATAATCTAAATACGGACATGTAGTATGTTGGCAAGGCCTCTAAGACTGTTTTGAGCAGTAGCAATCTACCTCCCTTTGATAAATAGCTTCGTTTCCATCTGGATCCCAAAAATCTATTTTGTCCCTTTTCAGAATCGTCATGTTTCCATAGGAAATTTCGCATGTGTCTTTCAATCATGGCAGCCACCTTCTTCGATAATCTAAATATGGATATGTAGTATGTTGGCAAGGCCTCTAAGACTGTTTTGAGCAGTAGCAATCTACCTCCCTTTGATAAATAGCTCCGTTTCCATCTAGATCCCAGAAATCTATTTTAAACGGATGCCCCTCCCCAATAGCATCCCCAAGTACATCAGCGGCCATTCCCCCGGAGCTACTTTCACATCCTCAGCCATTTTACTCACTTCTTCCTTATAGGTATTAATCCCCGGTAATTGGCTTTTGGCACCGTTTACTTTCAACCCCGTTAGAAAGCAAAAGGTTTGCAATAAGTCCATTACAATCCTTAGTTTTGTCTAGTTATTTTGCATAAAAACTAGGCAATCATCAACGAAGAGAAGATGGATAAGCTGAATCTTGTCTCTACCTATCAGCATACCTTACATCTTTCCTTCTTGGACAACTTTCTCAATAATGCAAGTAAGAGAATCAGCAACAACAGTATACAAGAACGGGGACAACAGATCCCCTTATCAAAGACCTGTATGCCCGTTAATTTTTCTCTGTGATCTTCCCTTAATGAGGATTGATTAATTAGTTGTTTTAAGACATTCCTACGTCCATTTGCGCCACCTATCCCCAAAGCCTTGTTTTTGGAGTACAAATCAAGAGAACTCCTCGTAGGCCTCGACAAAAAATCCACTTTCAATAGCAATCCCTCTTTGCCATTGACACGATAGTCTTCTTCTTCCTCGTTGGCTATCAAGATTGCATCTGTTATTTGACTGTCCTTGACAAAAGCAAGTTGATGCTCACTTACCATCTTGGACAGAACCACCCTCAGCCTATTCGCTAGGGTCTTTGCTATTATCTTATATAAACTTGTCGTTAAGCCGATTGGCCTGAAATCTTCCACCCTCTTTTAGTTATTTTTCTTCAGGATGAGACATATGTATGTCACATTCACCCTCCTGTTAACCACTGCATCACTGGGGAACTCCTTCAAGCAAGCAAGAATATCGTGTTTGACTATCCCATTCATGTTGGAAGAATGTCATGGTGAACCCAGTTGGACCAGGAGCCTTGGTATCGTCACAACTAAAAACTGCATCTTTT
>JAJIYU010015019.1:0-12913 GCA_030144865.1 Tinospora cordifolia
AAAAAAAAAAAAAAGTAGTGGGGTAAAAAAATAAAAAAAAAAAAAAAAAAAAAAAAAAAAAAAAAAAAAAAAAAAAAAAAAAATTTAAAAAAAAAAAAAAAAAAAAAAAAAAAAAAAAAAAAAAAAAAAAAAAAACTCAGAAAGGTCAAAGGTAAGGTGTAAAAAAAATATCAAATATTAATTATTATAGAATTATTATTTTAATCCAATTAATAATAAAATAAAAATTTTAAAAATGAATATAAGATAAATTTTTAATATTATTATAAATAGAAATATTTTATTCTATAAACTCTATAAGTATTTAAATTATATATTATATAAATTAGGAACTAACTATCCATATGAATAATTTTTATTAATAATTTCTACATGCGCAGATACCATCTGATTAATAAATTATATAAATCAGATGGCTCTGATACCATGTAGAAATTAGGAACTAAATTATATATTGTTATTTCCTTTCTTATAAATAATTTTTTTTGCACATTTATCTATAATTAATTAATTAATTTAGTTCATAGTTCATATCAAATGTCACTAGTAACTAAATAAAAATAAATCTGCAAATAATGTCATTAAATTTTCTATATTTTTATTAGAAAAAAGAATAAATAGGATTATGTAATAAGAAAAAACCAGATTGATGGATCACAGCCGCACGATTCAGAAATAAGAAACCCTAGATTTATAAAATGAGGTCACTTTCGTCATACTGCTCTCGTTTAATCCCTTGTCGCTGCTTCTTTCTCAATCTTTGAAGCTCTCGAATCCATTGCAGCTTCTGCAACAACGGCAGTAACAATGCTGAAAAGGCAGAAGACGACAAAGGCAAAGCCAAATCTAGGGCAGCCTAAACAAGAAGAAGGTGAAGAAGAAGAAGTGATACAGAAATCGGTGATTTTGGTGAGCAGTAGCGACGACGAAGACCAGGAGGCCAACAAAGATCTGAGTCTGGAGATTGTTCAGAAAGCGAGAATGCGAGAGGCGAAGAGGAAGAGAGATGCGGGTTTTGACGAGTTCAAGGACAGCGAAGGTGCTCGTTCGGTGGCGGTCATTGATCTCTCTTCTGCGTCGTCGGATGACATCGAGGTTGTCGGAGAGGCTGCGGCTGCGGTTGCGACTAAGAGCAAGAAGAAGAGGAATAGGAAGAAGAAAAGCAAGATGATCGAGGAAGAGGAGAGAACTGTGAGTAGTTCTTTTCTTTTTTTATTATTCGGTTTAAACATTTTTGGTCTTGACGGTGTTGTTTGATATAAAATCTGTAAATTGGATGATTTCTTGAGGTAAGTTGGGAAGTTTAATTAGTAGTTTTTTTTTTTTTTTTTCAATTTGCCTGAATCAGATTTGAACTGAATAGGAAAAGAGTTAGATTTGATTCTTTGTTCGCTCTTCAAGTTAGGAAGAGGTATCCATTAACACATCTACGATAAAGATAACAGTTACTAAGAAAGATGTGACTATTTGAAATTCAAATGTCCACTTACAATGGATAGAGTTGAGTGATGAAAGTTGATTCATGCAGCTGATTACCTCGCGTAGTTCAAAAAAAGGCTTATACAAATTGAGTTAAATCTTCATGTTAGTTGAGCTCAGATACTGTCTAGTATTCAATTTCGTTTCTTCACTGTTTTTCTTTTTCTTTTTTTCTTTCAAAGAAATTTGTTGCATCATTGGTTTTAGTTTGCTGAGGTTCTTGTCGTTCGAGAAAAGGATTTTGAGATTTTGAATTCGAAGACACTTTTTTGATTGGATCATCATTGGAATGTCTGTCTAGGTAGGTGTTGCAGAGGCTGAAAAGCCTATGGAAACAGTTGCACCAGTTGAATCAGTAGCAAATATTAGTGAAGAAGCAGAAGGGGAAGGAAAGGACAATGCCGTTGAAGCTGTAAACATAGTGAAACCAGAGGACTTACAGACTGAAATAGATGGCGTTCAAGATAATATGCGAAAGTATCTCGTGAGTCATGGTTTGCAACTAGGATTCTTTATTTTGTTGCGTGCAAGAAATTTCTAAAATTCTAATTGTCTCTTCTTTCTTGTTATTAGAGGGGACCAAGGTATTTTGACTCTCAAGATTGCTTTTTAGAAACATGCTACAATTGTAATGAAGAAGGCCATAGAGCAGCAAATTGTACGTCAAAGAAACGGAACAAACCATGTTTTGTTTGTGGTAGTCTTGATCACTGTGCCAAACAATGCACACAGGTATGTGTACTATGCCAAATTAGTTGAAAAATAACTACTGGGCAATTGGGCGTATATGTTATCCAGTTTTAGTTTTGATGGCCAGCTCGGTACCAATTCTAAGTATAATTTTTCTGTGAAAAACTTGGGTCATTGATGAGTTTTATTACTGCCCTTGATGTCTTCTTCGTTTTCTGAGGGTTTTTCTTATATATTGACTCCTTTATTTATTTGAATTTCCTATGCCTGTTGCTTAAGTACTCACATAACCAATTGATTTTGAGGTGCCCAAGTTGGAAGTCCATTACAGGCAATCAAAGTAACTGCTTGTTTGATTTCCACAATTAGCGTCCACTACCACTATGGGCCCTCTTTAGTTTGACAGCTAAGGTGTAACAAAGCAGAAGTCTGCTTATATGTTTTAACTTGTTCTCTAGGGAATCTTTTTCAAAGTTTTGTTGAAAGAGGTTTTGGATGTAGTTTACTTCGCTGTTTACTTCGTTGTCTATTTCCTAACAGAACAGTAATTAATGTATGCCCTTGCTTGTGATTTCATTGCAGGGATTAGAATGCTATATTTGCAAAAAGAAAGGCCACCGCAAGAAGGATTGTCCAGAGAAACATCAGCAGATTTCTGATTACTATAAAATCTGTCTGAGATGTGGGGATTTAGGTCATGACATGTTTTCTTGTACAAATAGCTATGCACCTGAGGATCTTAAGGTATGAATCTCAAAGACAACTCCATGTCATCACTTACATTGATTTCTTTTGTTGGTTATGATGTGCCTTGCAACGTACAAATCTAAAGATGGGATCTCACGATAATTATCATTTTTTTACTTGTTGGACAGGACATAAAGTGCTATGTGTGCGGGAAGGTTGGGCATCTTTGTTGTGTCGACTTCATTGATCCTACTTCTGGAGGGGTTTCTTGCTATAACTGTGGACAGCCTGGTCATTATGGTGTGGTAAGTCGCCCTTACTATTAATTAACAATTGGTGGTTTTATCTAGGCTTTATAATACTTCTAGGTGACCAATTCTGTTGATTATCTAAAAATTTGTCAATGCAGGGATGCGCAAAGCAACGTGGGGAGACGAGCAATACAGCATCAGGAACCTCATGCTACAGATGTGGTGAGCTAGGACATTATGCTCGTGGATGCCCTAAAAAATCTAAGGTAAAGTATCGAGTGAAACTTGAGTGGCACTCTGTTAGCTTTATAACAAAGTTTGGTTCTTCGTTTTTTAGATGGCATCAGAATGATGTTATCCAACCCTTTCATGTACCATTTGTGACCGTTTTAAGTTTTTTGCAGGCTGACCATGTCATGGGTGACTCATCTGTGCCTACCAAAAAACTTTTGAAGGAAGCAAGAAGCAAGTTGGGGTCCCAATCTGCACCCAACAATCTCAGCAAAGCTGGTAAGAAGAAAATGAAGAAAGCCCAATTTGATGAGAGGGAGCTAACAACTCCAAAGCTCACAACCCCGAAAAAGCTGAAACAAAGGTGGGTTACTGATGTAGAAGACCTTCCAAACAGAAAAGCCAAATGGAACAGTTGGAGATCTCCAGGGACACCACCAACCCACAAAAATCACCACTATAATCAAACAAACAGTGGTCATGTTTCAAATTTTCATTCGCCTTCGACTTGGACCAGGTTCCATCCTGGAACTCCAAGTCCCAATGGACAGGCAAATAGTTATCAACAGCACAGGTTTTCAGCTTCAAGGTTTGGGCAGTCTGCTGGTGGAGGAGCCCCTTATCACTGGTAGAGCAGAGCCCTGTTTCTTATTTTGTACGTTTCTCAAGCATCAAAAGACCTGCAGGTTCAGGTTCTCCTTGCAAAGGGGGAGGACATGGAACCTGTTGTAACCTTGTAAGTATACATCCCCGATCTAATTTATCAGGCTCCCATTTTTTCTCTTGCTTGGCTTGATGCTAGCATGACATTTTTCTTTTATTCTTTGTTTTTTTCTTAATGTCTTCTTAAAATGTGTTATTCTTGCGAATTTTAGAAATGGAGAACACCCTAATAATGCATTATCTTGTACCACCGACACTAAATGTATCTGGGTGATGCAAAATGGATTTTCGTGATTAGAAAAGAGTCTTTCGTGGCCAAACACTGGCAGCGCGTATAAGTGTTTTCAGTTTAAACCAAATGAGCTCGATCTATACTTGTAAAGATGGAAACCCAAATATAAATCCCAAACATGAGCATAAGCAGAAAGTCACTTTGGATTTTGTTGAAATTATAGGCAGTAAATTCTCTTTGCTGTTTAGTTCCAATGATACTTTCCCGTTGACATGGATATATATATATATATATTTCTACACGGGCAAATTCTACAATGAATTTTTTTTTTCTCAAACAGTTTCTAGGGTCTCAAAAAAGTAGAAACAGCATCTCACCAGTTCGCAATGAGGCTGGAAGTTTTTTTAATGGCTGTTTAGTGAGAACTTGGCATCTTCGATTGCATTGTGCGTCTAACTCTGTTCACATAAAACCACAATTTCTGATGTTAGGCTAAAATTTGACAGGGACCACGTATTATTAACTTTTGAAAATGCATGCCTGTTGAGACATGAGAATTTCCACAGCAACATTTGAATCTCCATCAGCAGCTGTTAGGGCAACCTCAGCTTGGGTCTGGAACAGAGGCCAGTCGTTAGTCATTTCAGGAGATAAAGAGAGTTGCAATGCCCAAAACAGAAATTCACACCACTCTTAAATTTTACTCATGCTGTGACAAAAAGAAATTGGAAATGAGCGTCACGAAAGACACGAAAAACTAAGACACCCATTTCCATCATCTACACAAACACATGGTAATAACCAAAAAACACTCGTTTTCATCATCTACATAAACACGTTAATAACAAACAAACATATTTTTACCACACTATTTATGTCTGCAACGTTATTGGTTTTATTTTTCAAATTCATTTGATTATTTTTGGATATCATATTTTTACAAAATGTGCACGACACACATCATGTAGGACCCTCAAAAAACTTGTCTAGTTATGATAATTGCATATTGGACAAGGTTGCACCAACTCTAAGGAGTGTTATAGTCTACGTTCTATTTATATTTTTTTGGCATAAAGCTAAAATTTGATAATTATTTGATACTAATTGCAAAAATATTAGCAGTATTTTGTAGCAAACCCTTTCAGTCTTCCAATACATAAGGCCAACAGAACACTAACTCTGCTCAAAACTTAGCCATAGAACATGACAGGAACATAGAATTTTCTCTAGAATCATTATAAAGAGGCTTAGGAATTGTGAACTACCTTTTCAAAGCCCATTGCCACTAGTTTTTGCAGTTCCTCATCGAAGTCGCTGGAACCCTGCATCTGGTGAATGAATAAGCCAAATGAGTTTCTGAGAATCAAAGGAAATAAATGCAAAGCAGAAGCATTAAGCTCCAAAAACAGCAAGGAAACCAGGTGACATACTGGAACTACAGCAACTGCAGTTTCGACAGCTGAATGCCTGAGAAACAAAGAACAAGAAAAATAGCAGATCATTATCAGTTCAAGCTAAAAAAAGTAAGAAATATTAAATCAATTATAATCATCCAAGAGGAACCTAAGCCTGAATGACATTTAGGAATCATGAACTGGCAAATAATTTGTCAGCTCTAAATGACTGGTAATCATTCCTTTGCCATTGCAAATTAAACTATCAGTTCCTTATATACCTACACAGAATGCAATTAAGTTGCACAAAAGACCCATGTAAATACAGTTTCACCGGGATCCATACACCAATTATTTTCAATTTTTATATATAAAAAAGAAGAGAGAGAGAAGGAAAAGAGACTGGTTCTAAAAGTCGAAACAAAATAGGTCGAATAATTCACTGGCAATTCTTCTTTTGAACTTTTATTTGTACCCACAAAAAATATTCACTTCATCCATTATCTGTGATCATTGAAATTTAATGATGCAGGTGAATAGATGAGTGTCTTGCAGGTGCAACTAAACTTGCGCATTCCCCCCAACCAAAAGAAGGTAGTGTTTCTCAAATCCTGTTAAAGTACCTTCCATCTGACATTCGCTGTCCTGTACTGTTTGGAGTTGTCGAAAGATGATCTTGAGTGCTATTATCTAGCAAGCTTGTATGAAGGCCTGAATCAGAATTTACAGCAGAACCTGCTAGATTTTGAACGGAACCTAGCGTCCTTCCCCTCCCAGGAAACCTACTATCTTCAGCTGTCTGCAGTATCAAACTATCAGCTAGTGAAGAGAAAACATTTAACTGTTTGATTCTAACATGACAAACTAATTGATTGCAAAATGCACACATCAGAAAGTACAGAAATATGAAAAAAAAAAGGCATCAGATCTGACGCACCAAAATAATAAAGCTAGGCAGATTATTGAAGCTACAAAATTGTCAAGTAGGATATAAAGCATTAGACGGTAGATCTTGAGATTTTTCCCATTTACGAACCTAGAACAATATCCACTTCACACAGAATATATGATAAAACACCTCCTAAATATTCCAACATACCAATTCTTATATTTCTCTGATTTTAAGGATATACAGTTGCGTAATTCATAGCGCAGGAATGATCTGCAGGCTCTAACTAAAAGGGTAAATATGAACGTGAGACAAATAACTGGCCAAATTTAACATAAATTTGACTACAAATGCACAATAGATTAAGAAATACTAATAGCAGTTAACTAGGTACCTGTCCAGCTGTTGATTCCCTCTGTGGCATCCATGATGAAAGGTTTCCCCATATATTTCTAGAGAATAAAACACTGCATAAAAGGAAAATAGCACATTTGGTCTTTTGACTGATTCACATCATAATCAAATATGTGAATTGAAAAAGAAAGGTTTAAAAATGGTCTTGCCAAGTATACCACCTTTTCGAATTTTCAGGTGTTTTCTAGTTGTTCAGCTTTTAATTAATTACATTAGTACTGATTTGCCATCTAGTGGCTGTGACTTCTCTGCATCTTTTTCCATTAAAAGCCTCCCCTTAGGAATTATCATTTTCCATCATTACTTGCATTAAGAAACTCACAACAGGTGTTATCATTTTCCATTCTTGATGCAGAAGGAAAATTGATGACTTGCCTGATCCTCCTTTATTAACAGGTAGAAGTGGAAATCTGTACACTTTGATCACCTATAGGAATATAATATATAAAATCTGCCACCCTGATCTACTCCCCTTGTGTTTACAACTCCACAATTATCTGTTATGGACCAGTGCAATATTACATATGGTGCTCATTAAATTAATTTAATTGTATCGATAAAACCTGGAGAAAGTAGATTTATGTACCTAATCCTATGTAGCTGAGAAAAAGCTTAATTGCATTCAACGACTTTATATTGATCAAAACTAAACAGCTTAAAATGCACAAACGGAGTTGAAGCACCACCAACATCCCCCTCTCCCAAGTCCAACCTCAATCTCAACATCTGGCGCTCATTAAATTAATTTAATTATATTGATGAGGGATCAATGAATGCATAAATAAACAAAAAAATCCTCAAGGATCTCCATAATTTTTATGGCCCATCTAAATCTTGCCTACGCATTGTGTCTGCCTTATGGTGAAGGACTAATTGTAAGCATGATGACGACTAGGGTCCCTCTTGCTCAGGCAACCAAAGGCCCAACGGATTAGTATAATGAAGCCTAACTGCCCAAGTACTCCTAGTTTTCCAAAAATAAAAATATGACTCCAAAATGTAGGGACAAAAAGATGTACCTTGTTCCGGAATTTGTATTTGAATGTGTAGGGATATAACCAGATGGATTACCTCCAGTGCACATGATAAATTTGGGTCTCCTAACACATGTTGCCTGAGACCACGAATATTAACCTTACAATTGATTCAAGGGCATAATATCATTGCACAATTGCTAATGTATGGTAATTGTACTTTGCACTAGTCAGTTACAATAAACATTAACATATCAAAGCAATAAAAAAGAACATATAGTAATGCTCTTAACATTAGTAACATTGTAACACATACTGGAACATGTGTCAGAAACATTTTAAAACATCATAGGCAAACTATCAATGTCAAAAGTTCTGAACAGTACTTCGGATGCCAATATTTACAACCAAGTCTCAGACTTCAAAAATTAGCTAGCTACAGCTCCACCTTTCCACGTTCATTTTCTCATTTACAGCAGGTACCACAGGGCACAATTCTGCTATGCACCATCTTGCATATGGAATAAGCAAGACACTGCTTTTAGTTTTGTTTTGTTTGTTTTTTTTTTTTTTTGTTTTTTTTTTAAGAAGAAACTAGGGAATAAGCAAGATGCTGTTTAAACACTAGCATTTATGTATAATGACCAAATAACCATCACAACGTATTACACTAACCATGAAATTTAAAAAAAAAAAAAAAAACATATAATGTACACAAACAGGACACATTTGATCACATGGAATTACGAGCAACAGTAAAAATCAAGGCATGAAAAGGACAAAGCAAAAGAGTTCTCGATGTCTCTATCTGAAAACCTACATATGGAATCCAGGTACCGAGGAACAGATTCAAGGATTACTCAATTTCCAAAGAATCTCCTGAGTTTTTAAGCTTTAGAAAAATCTAACACATGTCAGACAAACAAAACTGATTATACTAAATATCAAAGGCCGGATAAGATATCCAGAATCAGAACATCATAATTACAAAGACTGAATTAATTGTTCCAGTTCTTAATCCAGTAAGCCCATTTTATAAAAGGAAATCCAGGTCGCAAATAAAGAGATACCAAATGTTTTCCAAAGTAACCCAAGATATTGTTGAAGATGCATCTATTTTGTGCTCGCCAAGCCATATACCAATTGACAAAAAGGACACATTTCCAATAATTCATAACAGAAGTTGGAACTATGGCTGGAATAAGAATAATGAATCTGCTGGTGGAGGTTCCAGGTTGTTTAATTTAGACTTCCATCTCAACCATAAACCATTAACCACTTACTAACTCCCAAAAACATGCCGAATATCTTCATCTGCCTTTCTGCATAGACAACACCAAGACGAAAAAAGTGTATAATAAGGGAATTTCCTTTGCACTAAGTTTGAACAATTAAACTGGCCCAAGCGGATCAACCACCCCATAATTCTAGCTTTGAATGGGATTTTGGTTGACCAAATGAAGGAGTAATGCAGATGGTGTTGAACTTCTGATGAGGTGATGTGTAATGCTTTTTCTGAATTTAAAATTACATCCAATGGAGCTTGCTGTCCTGATGTCATTCCTCACAAAGAATGAGGCAATTATTGCATCTTTCAAATTTGATAACCTGTATGGCCGTGGAGAAGTTTGATTAAGGGTGGTCTTCCACACCATCTTCCCAAAAACGTATTATGTTGAATTCAGAAAATGAGGTTAAATTAAGTGTTAAATCTCCATGGCGAATGACCAGAGCTTCTTTATTGATACCTGCCCCCTTTCCATTGGAACTAACTCCATGAAGACTAGCTATCACTTTTGGCCATAGGGATTTGGAGTTGTAGAAACACCAAAAGGGATGAATCAAAAGGTTGAGTCAAGGAAAGGGTCAAGATAAGAAACTTCGGCAATCCTTGGCAAAAAGATTTATTAGCGCTCTATCTCTTCCCGAAGGTTATAAATTGTGGTGCGGGTTCATCTCTCTCGACCTGTTCAAGTTCAAGGAAAGGGTGATCAAGGGGACCAAGACTTTAAATCTCTTCTCTATGGCGGGAGGTCTCTTTCGTATCCAGAGTTAGTTGGGGAGGTCAGGGAAAGACGGATTTGATAGAGAGGCGATGCCTATGTCCTTCTTGGTTTCATCATCGAAAATCGCAAGATTGGGTCAAGCGACAAGCCAACTTGGTGCTGTCAAGGTGGTTGAAAAGTCTTGTAACGAAATGGCTAGAGAGAGAAGGGCTCTTTTCTCTTCTTTTCCAACTGAGACTCTCCCGCCCCTTCGACAGCAATTCATGCACTTGATGTCGGATCTCCTCATTCGAAAATGGGGATAAGCGATAAGCCGCTTTGCAGGGTAGACTCGCTCACACCTGCAACTCAATCTGCTTCTATATCCTCCTCAACTCTTAGGGGGTCATCCAACTGGCAATTCCTTCGGCATCAAGTCGGAAGAGTGTTGCAGAAACATCTGCACTTCCCGGTCCTCCTTCCATCAAAGCCTTTCCGATTGCCTTCGTCTGACTACGACATCACACCACCTATCCAGTTGGATATCGAGACCCAGCAGCATCTAAGCCAGGTCTTTCATATATTGATCCATACCTTTAGCATATCTAGTACTTGGTGAAGAGCCAGCCACATCAGTGGCATATCCACCAGCAGTGCTAGTAGCATTATAGGCAGCATATGTTGATCCATCGGTAGCATTTTGTTGCCAACACAACATTCCTTGCTCTTACATTACCCAACTCGAGGCCACCTTGAATGTACTTTGACAAACCAACTTCCAGTTGACCAAATGTGTACATTTGTCTTTATTTTCTATTCTTCATAGAAAATTCCTCAAGTCTCTCCACATCAACCGCTACTCTCAAAGGTATCTTAAAAGTAGACGCAAAAGGACATTGAAAGAGCCTCCAAAACGAATTTAATGAGCAAAGCTTGTTGACCCTGGAGAGATAACTAGCTTTTCAGCTTTCAAACCTATTTTTTTAGTTTGAATCACCAGGTTTCAAAATGAATGATGCCTTGGCTTCCCACCTAACGGGAGAATGAGGTACTTAAGCAGTCAGGACCTCACCACGACTTCCAACAAGTCTGCTATTGGTTGCAGCTCATCCTTCGAAATGCTGATGCCTCCTAGTTAGCTTTTGATAAATTGGATATAAAGACTAGTGAGCATGTTGAAGTTTCTGAGAACGTTAATCATGTGTCAGCTACAAGCATCATTATTGATGAAGAATACAAAATCATCCGCATATTGAAAATGTGTAATGCATACCTTATCCTTCCCTAACTTGAAGCCTTGTAATTCCTTTTCCTAAGCTTTCTGCATTATTCCATGGAGGTTATTAGCCACAAAAATATACAAGAAGGAGAAAATGGGTCCCCTAGAACGAAGCCCTTGAGAAGTTTCAATTTTCCCCCTTAGTCAACCATTCATAATAATGGAGTAGTTGGTCAAGGAGATACAATCTTTTATACAACTACATCATTTATTGCCAAAGCCCTTTCTTCTCATAACATAGTCGAGAAAGCTCCAAAGCACTACATCATAAGCTTAAAAAAACCTACCTTAAAAATAAGGTCTTCCTAGTTTGACTTAAGGCAACCGTCCACTACTTTATTGGAGATCACAATAACATCTAAAATCTGGCTATTCTTCACAAAGCCCAATAGAGTTTCAGCAATTATATGTTGAATGATCTTCCTTAGCCGACTTGTGAGCGTCTTTTCTATTATCCTGTATATGCTTGTGGTCAAGCTTATGGATGGAAATTCTCCACTCTTATTGAGTTACTTCTCTTTGGAATGAGATGTATGCGTGTTTCATTTGTCCTCTTGTCAATTATCCCATGTTCATAAAATTCTTAGAAGACTTTCATGATTCTATCTACAAAAGTCCCCAATTTTCTTGATAAAATAATATGGTAAAACCATCAAGACCTAGAGCCTTCTCTCCCTCACAAATAAAGATTGCGGCCTCAATTTCATCCTCTTGAAACAGTCATTCCAGCCTTCTCTAGTTTTTCGTAATGATGGCATTCCACTTAACGTCAACTATACCCTAGCTTTTCAACCCTTCCTCTTAGAAAAACTTTGAGTAAAATTGAACGATCATCTCTTGAATCTACACCTCTTCTTCAACCATTTCTCCCTCTACAGCTTCCAACTTGGCAATGTAGGACCGAGGGAGTCCAATAGACAGGATCTTGTGAAAATACTTGCAATATTAATGTACTCAAGCTCATTTAGGACCTGAACCTTTCTTGATCTCCTCATGCTATTTTAATATCAATGTACAAACGTTCCTTTGAGAGAGTTGTTTGCTACATTGCATCTTCCATTTTGAATGTTTTGCTCCAATTCTTCAGGTCAGTTTATACGTCCTTGAGTTTTGACATAAAGGCATAACCTGCCCAACCTAAGGTTGATTAGACTTCCACCATCACTCAAGGTTGGCATTAAAGTCTGCCCTACTTAACCAAGAGTGTTTAATGGAGTAGGGCCCAAGGGAGCTTTGTCGTACCCAACAGCACAAGCCAATGATCCAAAGTTAATCGTTGAAGCATCATTTGTTTAACACATGGAACCATCTCCCCCCATTGGGTGTTGAAGAGGAATCTATTGATTCTGAACATGGCCAAATGGATTCTATCATTTGACCTGGTAAAAGGAAAATTTAGGCCTATATCTCTGAGCTTTGGCTAATTGACCAACTCATCAAATTGTCTTGTGGCACAAGATTGTACTTTGCAATACCAATTTTCCACCACGAACCTGACAGCATTGAAGTTCCCACCACACCGTGGGCCTGAGAGGATAGAGGAGAGGCCTGCTAAGTCGCCCCAAAAACATGTCCTTTCCTCATCATTACATGGCCTATAGACCAGAGTGAACCACCAACCCTTATTTTCAACACCTTTGACTTTTATAGACAGTGAAAAGAAGGTTATTGCCTCCACTAATTTGTTGTCCCATGCAATGAGGATCCCTACTAAGGTGTCCAAAGATGGCATGGATACCCATTCA
>JAJIYU010015020.1:0-12926 GCA_030144865.1 Tinospora cordifolia
AATAATAATAATAATAATAATAATAATAATAATAATAATAATAACAACAACAACAACAATAATATTATTATTACTTCAATTATTATTATTATTATCATTAAATCATCCAAATTTATTTATATAATTTTTTTCCAACCCACGTGACATTATTTACACATATATGTACGTGTATAATACATATTTATACACATATACATCACATTCACATGTCATAAAAATTTGGGTTGTTACACTTAGAATGTATGTGGATTATCGAAAGCTCAACCAAGTTACCATAAAAAATAAATACCAATTACCTCAAATGAATGATCTCTTTGATCAGCTATGTGGAGCAAGGTATCTCTCAAAAATAGATCTACGCTCAGGCTATCACCAGTAAAGAATCAAGGAAGAAGACATCCACAAAACAACCATTTGTACTCGATATGGACATTATGAATTTACAATAACGTCATTTGGTCTCACCAATGCACCAACAGGATTTGTGGACCTTATGCATTGAGTATTTAGGCCATACTTGGATCTCTTTGTGGTAGTATTTGTTAATGATATTCTCATCTACTTACCCTCAATGCAAGAACATTACTTGCATTTATGAATTGCGCTGGAAACCCCAAAAAACCACAAACTTTATGCTAAGTATAGCAAATGCAAGTTTTGGGTTTCACAAGTAAAATTCTTAAGACTTGTCATTATAGAAAAAGGCATCGCAGTTGATCAAGATAAAGTGGATGCAGTTATAAACTGGAAACAACCTACCAACATCATTGAAATTCAAAGTTTTCTAGGGTTGGCTGGATATTATGAAAGATTTATTCAAACTTCTCTAAGCTAGTGGGGCCAATAACAGCTAACAAGGAAAGGAATTCCATTCATTTGGAGTCAAGATTGCGAAGTTTCTTTTCAAGAGCTTAAGTAGAGTTTAACATCTGCACCTATCTTACAAACTACAGTAAATGGTAAAGGGTACACTCTGTAGACGGACGCATCTCAGCTCGGACTAGGTGTTGTTCTAATTCAGGAAGGTTATGTCACTTTATACGCGTCCCGACAGCTAAAAACTTGTGAAAGAAATTACCCCACGCACGATTTAGAATTAGCTGCAATTGTTTTCGCTTTAAGATTGTGGCAACAGTATCTATATGGGGAGAATTTTGAAGTTTACTCTGGTCATCAAAGTTTGAAGTATATTTACACACAAAGAGATCTCAATCTCCGACAAAGGCGTTGGGTGGAATATTTAAAAGATTATGATTTCACTATTCAATACCACACAGGAAAAGTGAATGCGGTGGCAGATGCACTTAGTAGAAAGACACACGCATCAATACGAGCTCTCATACTCTCACAATGGCAAATGATCTCAAGAATCGATCAATTCAATTTGCAAATGGAAGTAGAACCATCACGAATCAAGTTACGAAGTTTACTATCCAATTAGATTTAGTACAAAAGGTGAAATCATTACATGACGTAGATCCAGAACTAAAAGAAAAGAAAATGTTACTATTCCAACTACATGAATTGGGATATTGGACACTCGTACCCGATGGAACTATTCTATACAAGAAGAAAATATATGTTCCAAATAATAAGGAGTTGAGAAAGGAAATGCTTGGTGAATTCCATCACTCTAAATTTTCCATACATCCAGGAGGAGACAAAATGTACCAAGATCTCAAATGACAATTTTGGTTCAGTGGAATGAAGAAGGAAGTTGCCAATTATGTAGCAAAATGCCTCACTTCTAAGTAGGACAACGCAAAACATTGAAAACCATCAAGATTATTATAACCCTCACCAATAGGGGAATGGAAGTGGGATAATATAGCAATGGATTTTGTCTCTGCATTGCCTCAAAATGTGAAGGGTCAAGATACAATATGGGTCATAATAGATAGACTCACAAAAATGGCTAGATTTTTGCCTATCAAGGCAACTGATGCTCAAGCAAAGTTAGCAGAAACATACGAAAGAGAAGTTGTAAAGCTACATGGAATTCCACAAACCATTATTTGTGATAGAGACCTTCACCTCATGATTTTGACAATGCTTTCAGCACAAAATGGGCTCAAAAATCACTATGAGTACAACATATCATCCACAAACAGATGGTTAATCTGAACGATTAATACAAATTCTTGAAGATATACTAAGAGTTTGTGTTTTGGATTATCATGATGGTTGGACAAAGTACCTAAACCTTGCAAAATTTGCTTATAACAATAGTTATCAACCAAGTATTAAAATTGCACCATTTGAAGCAATGTATGGAAAACCTTGCATATTGCCAATACGCTAGATGGAAATGTTAGATAGGTTGGAGATTGGACTAGAAATGATAAAAGATACAAAAAATTAGGGAGAAACTTTGAATTGCTCAAAGCCGCAAGAAAAGCTATGCTAACAACCGTAAACAACCATTGGAGTTCTATGTTGGTGATTTTGTATTTCTCAAGGTGCAACCAATAAGAGGAGTTTGTTGATTTAATACTACAGGAAAATTATCCCCAAGATGGTCCTTTTGAGGTCAAACAAAGAATCGAAGTTGTAGCTTACCAACTAAAGTTGCCAATGACTATGGACAAAATCCATGATATTTTTCATGTCTCAATGTTAAAGAAATATCATCATGATCCTTCCCAGATCATTCCTTGGATAGATGTTGCAATAAATGAAGGAAGCAAATATTAAGAACACCCAATATAAGTCCTAGATTCAATGACACAACAATTAAGAAATAAACGTATTTCATTAGTCAAGTTATTATGGAAGCATCATGGCATTGAAGAAGCAACTTGGGAATTAGAAAGTGATATACGAAAGAAATATCCAGAATTGTTTAACAATTGATAATTAATTGTAAGCATATTGTAATAATTACTATATTTCAAAATATATTGCATCATGCAAACAACGTCAAAAAAAATTTGTATATCTACCTACTTATTTTTGCTGATGGATTTGAATGGAAACGACGACAAAAGGCCAAAGGATGATTACCAGTTGCCTCCACTTTCGAAACAACTTCATGATAATCAGCACTTGAACTAGCCGCTATCAAAAAATTTGGCAGAACCCTATTTTACCTATTACTATCAAACTAACACATCTGAACTATGCTCAACCTTTCCACTTGAACCCTTTGACAATCCAAAAATCGAACCACTAATGACACCACCTCCAATCCCACCAAAACCTATCCTCCATCGATTGCCAAAAACTTTTTCGCAACCCGAGGTTCTAGTCATCGAGACACCTTCACCACATCTTGAAGGTTCCATGCAAAACTATCGTTATGATCTAACGGAAGCCAACCTGCAAAACCCATGGCCATCTGCCTATAGTGTGGACCACGAAATATTGTAGCCATGACAACCCGCTGCTTCCTTAAAGCATAACGGAACAATACCTAATAATCATTGGATGCAATACTTTAAATACTCTGATGGGGAGCCTTATGTAGGTATGCTTAATATGCATTATGATTCTTGGTTAATAAAATTTCAAGGATAAAATCTTTTAAGGGGGAAGGATTGTGACATATTCTAAAGATAAAATGACATTTTAGTGATTCACAAGGACAAAAAGTTAAAAGATGATACAATCATCATTTATGATATTTTCAAGGATATTTTGAAGAAATAAAATAAATATAAAAAAGTCTTGAGGGGTATTATAAGAAAAGGACAAAAAAAAAGTAAATAAAGTTTTTCTACTAGACACCATGGACAATTTTGAACTAGATTTTCACCTATAAATAGGGCTAGGGTAATAGTCAAGTTCATATCAGTTTTCTTCATCTTTCTTAAGAGCTACAAGTTATGTTGCATGCTTGGAAAACACAAAAGGAGTTAAAGTATTAAGGTGCGAAGGAACTTATGGTTGGTTTTTCATATCTTTATCTTCTGAATTTTTGAATTTAGAATTATGCACACATTTTTACTCACTAGTGAATGAATTGTGGATGAGAGCTGGGCCTTGCTAGATAGCTAAATGTAGTCGATGTTATTTGTGATTGCCTGATTCCTTCTATTATCTTGTTATCATGTATTACTCGTGTGCTCTTTGTGCAGTTATTATCAACTGAGGGGATATGTGATAAAACTCGTTGGGGGAGCCACTAGGCGTTATGCTCTCTCATTTTCTTTATTTTTCATGATATTATAAATGACAACATAAAAGAAGAAGTGGAACTAAAGGAAAAAGAAATCGAACAATGTATATTTGAATATAAAACTCAATAAGTCATAGTATGTCAGGTTATACATACATACATATACATACATACATACATATACATAGATACATACATACATATATATATATATATATATATATATGTCTTTGGGTTGTAATATGTAAAGTTAAGATAAACCATAAGTATGTACTGATGTTATGAATTAATGTTATTAATAAAGAGTACAATGAGACTGTAGTGATATCAAGTTGTTTACCTTAATCTTTGATTGTATTTATTGATCCCGATAAATGGGACTAATACAACATGGACAAGATTGGGTTGTGACAGTTGCTGTGTGGGACAACTGGGGATGAATGAAGGATGAGAAGTTGGCTAGGCAAAGAAGAGGAAGTGAATCTCACGTTTGCATGAGAGTGAGAATGGAGGGTGCCCATTCTAGGTTTTTATAAATTAGGTTAGTTTGAAAAGGTTTAGGAGTCCTTTGTATTGTTTTCTTGATAAAATTCTTTCCTAATCCCACTTCTTTCTATTCTGATGGGTGTTGGGTTTTAGTGTATGACAGTTTAGACTAAGCTCACATGTTTGAAAACTTTACATAATCGTTTTGCACATGTTTTATGTATTACTGCGATAATGAGAAACAATACCATGGTAACCAGTGCACATTGTACATGTTGGTTCCATTGGATGTTTCATGCATTATTGCGGTAGTGATGAGTAGTATCGTGGAAACTAGTGTAAAATTTTATACATTTTGCATTTTTAGTTTTATGTGTTTTTCTTAATTTTTATTTTATTTTTTAAATTATTTTATTTCATGTTTTTTCATCCAATTATCATTTAAAGTAATTACAAAAAAATATGGGGGTGTTACGCCCTAAAACACTCGAAAATGACACTCAAAAAAGCCCTAAACTAAGTAAAGGAACTATGCATCGTGTTGTGCCTGAGGGCACAAAGTAGCATGTTGCCAATGTTTTTTAGTATAGTGAGTTTCCAAAAAAAATTTTGATTTTGAGCACACACGAAGGTCAAACCTTGGGGATCTGACAATGGATTCTAGAACGTGTAATGGCCCAATTACATGTACAAACATATTAATTTAGAATCTAATAATAACATGAAGTGAATACACTAAAATCCAATATTTTGTACGCATAAGTGAAAATGCAGGAGCGCTACTGGAAAGAACACTCTAAGCTTTTCATCGTTGTTTGCCAAGCATCAATGTGAGTAACAATTACACATCATTTCTATATCCTTGTTAAGCACGCATATATTTACATGGATTACGAAAATACCACAGATGGTTACTTTGAATACCTGTTTGTGTGCTTATATGTTTGAATGCATTATTTGATTGAAAATGTGATATGTATTTCATTAGTGTTAAACATGATATAGTTGTTATACGAATACCATGCTTATATAATATATGAAATCAGTAACATCATGATAGAGATGATGAAAGGGTTTTGAGACATGTCTCAAGGATAATGATTGCATTTGTATAGAATGCATGTGGACACATTATGTGTGAATATTTGTAGAATAAACATGATCACATGGTGTTGATAATACTAATAATGATGATAGATGAATCATCGAATGGCATTGGATTACATGCAATATTAAGTTGTGGACTATATGTAAAACACATAATTAAGATAACAACACATTTTCTGGGATGACCGACGTTTGGATGCCATTGGTAGTCCATCATTATGGTATGATGTTTTCTATGAAGAAACCTCTCCCATGAGGTTCTCATCCGAGGGTTGGGTATTTAAAAAAAATCCCTGTGTGGCTTAAGTCCAGGAGATGAGATGATTTTGAAAACTTTTTTTCATGGGGCCTTGGTATGGGGATTGATACAAATGGACCAAGGTTGGCCTTTGGGCATTGTGGGGATATAAGACCACGTCCATGACACTATAGTTGGTTGAACTATGTCCTTGTGGTATTGTAGTGTCCGCAAACTATTTAAAAACTTGTATATCCTACTCGACATAGAGTAAAAAACAAAATTGTTCTTTGAAACACTTAAGGCTTACAATGTGTGCATAATTGGTGTTTATGCATATTTATTTAATTTGGAAAAAGATCTACTAGACTCATAAAGTTCATCCTACTTTTATTTTCAGATGCAAGTATTCCTTGATTGGGCTTTTGGAAGTCGATCCCACCATGATATTCTCTCTCTTTTTAGTTTATTAGTTTTCACACCCCGTGTGGAACATGCTTTCTTAAACTATTATGTTGGAGAACTTGTAATGAATTTTCTAGAGTAAGAGCTAACTTAGATCTTAAACATGTTGATGCATGCTTTAATTAGATAGAGTAGTTTGCTGTGTATTTTTGGCCCATGATATATGGACAATGCTTGTATTATTATTTGCTTTTGATACATTGAGAATTGATCTTCCTTTTCTTTATTATATATAATTTATACTTCTATTTTTAATATTGTTGACCAACAATACAAAACATGAAACGATAAGTAGTCTTCCCCTTAGAATAATGCCTGAAATACTTTTCTACGTAAAATAATGAGTTGAATATACAAAAAAAGTTTACGAAAACAAAGATGAATATGTTTTTCCATTTAATTTTGTTGTGAATGAAAAAAATTATTTTTGAGAAAATAGCTTAACTAGAGTTTTAAAGTAATAAAACTAGATTTTGAAAAAAGGGTAGGGAAGAGAGGTGTTATAGTAATGAAGGTGTTAAAGTTTACTTTTGCAATTGATTTTTAAACTAGAGGTACTCATAATAATGATATCCTTCCCACAAACGATGTCCATTATTGGTGCAAAATTTGATCTCAATAGTGAACAATATAAAATTAATGTTGAGATCAACACCACATTTGAGGAGAAAAGCAAAGAAAAATCCTCTTTATTGCTAAAAAAAAAAATCACTCTGTAAAGGATGGTCGAGTTCAAAAGAATTAATGTGTTTTGATTTACATTAGTAGGGGCATTTATAAGTGTGAGTATAATAAAGTTTCATATATCAATAAGAAAGATACCATCTTGCTAGATAATGTTGATTTGGTAGAGGTTGAATCTCAGTTGAATTTGGCAACTCAATCCTCAATTTCAAGCTAGAATGTAGCTTCCTATTTCTTTCATTAGCTTGCCATGTCGAGCTGTAAGCTAACGTCCTTAGGTTCATTGAATTGTTCCCTGACCTTTTGCTTCTTGTGAACTTGAACCTATTTTTCTACACTAGAATGACCTCTTTTTCAAGTTTTTTAAGGCATCGGTTGGGCTAGGCCTCACACTCTCAATTAACCCTTTTCTTGGATATTGTTATTTGTGAGCTCATTTCACCCTAAGCTAGTCAACTCGACTTGGGCAATACCTAATGACACAACAAACATGATGACATGTGATGTAATTCATGTTCCATCCTCACTCTATAAGTTAAATGTGTTTTGTGTTACAGGTGCAGATGAGGGGCTCAAGGCAACATGGAATATAGAGTTAGCTTTTGCAGAGGAATTGACTATTACAGGTTCTGCAGGTGGACTAGAGGATGATGGGCTTAGAAATATAGCAGTTCAAGAGGGCAGCAAGCCCAAACGGAATAGTAAGAAGCCTAGCTGGATGAAACAATATGTTTAATCCAATTGAGCCCAAGGGCTTTAGAATACAAGATGGTGTTTTAATTTCTTATGATGGCATATACACTTACCTAATAAGATAGGGTTTCTTTTTTTAGGGTTAAGAACATATATATTGTAATTTCTGGTTGAAAGGGAATAGGGAAGAAAAGTGATTTTTTTTTTTGTCTTATTTCAGTTCTTCCCCTTCCTGGAGCTTTTCCCAAGCTTGAATTGGAAATTTCTTGCTATTACAGTAATTGCTTCGCTAACATTGATGCTTTCATTACCAAACCATGCCTCCTAAACCTCCTACCAACCCACCCACCCATAACACCATTGAAGACACACTTCTGGAAATCACAGCCAAGCTGGCTGCCATTGACGACCTAGCTTCCAAACTTACAACCATTGAGGCTTCTCAATCTTCCCTCACAGCTTCAGTTGCTGCCCTTCAATCCCAATTTGATCAACATCGTCGAACACCTCATTCCTCCCACAACCCACCCCCTATTTTGCTATCGAAGGTGACATCTCCTCAAACTCATCCTCACCTGTTTCATCCTGGTTCGTCATCTCAGAGCCATAGCCCACCAGCCACATTTTTTCAAGCAAACCCCATGGCCCCCATGAAACCACCCAAGCTGCATCTCTCCTTCTTCAACAAAACCAACCCATTAAACTGGTTATTTCAGGCAGACTAGTATTTTGCCTTTTACAGCATTCCAATGGATCAACAATTATCACTAATTGCATTTTTATGCAAGGGGAAGCCCTTAGTTGGTTCAAATGGATGACATCCAACAATCAGCTCATAAACTGGGACGCTTTCACAAGGTCCTTAGAAATGCATTTTGATTAATCCACTTATGAAAAGCACTGTTTGTAGCTCTTCAAGCTCCAGCAAAGAAGATCAATTGAGGAATATCAATCTCAGTTTGAGAAGCTATGTAACAGAATGGTAGGCATCTCCCCTGATCTCCTTTTAGATTATTATTTATCTGGGCTTAAACCAGAATTCCAGATAGAAATGGCAATTTTAAGACCAACCACCATGTCCCAAGCAATTAGCCCCTCCAAATTACTCCAATCTAAATTTCTAGACTCCAAGTCTAAACCATTCATTTTTCCCAAGCCTCCTCAACAACTTATGCCCCTCCTTCCTAACCCAAAATCATCACCACTACCCATTAAAAAGTTGATCCCATCTAAACTTCAAAACAGATGTTCCAAAGGGCTTTGCTACAATTGTGATGACAAGTTCACTCCTAGCCATCATTGCAACCCCTGAAAATTTTTGTTATTACTTTCAAATGACCCTGAGCCCTCCACCCATGATAATGACAATGACGACCATCAGGAATCTAAATTTCATACTGCTCCCATGGATTGCACACCATTGCCCTTTCCTACCCAACCACCACCAAATGATAACCTCCATTTTCAATTATCCCCTACTGCCCTTCTTGGCAATATAGGCCTTCGTACATTCTATCTACAGGGCACTGTCCATGAACAACTTGTCTCTATTTTGGCTGACTCGGGTTGTTCTCATAACATTATACAGCCCCAATTAGCCCAGTTTCTACACTTCCCCACCCTTGTCATTTCCCCCTTCTCAGTCATGGTCGGCAATGGTGATTCCGTCACATGATCTGGCCTTTGTGAACCTGTTAAGCTCACAATTGCTAGTCACAACTTCTTCATCAGCTTCTATACCTTTCCCATCCAGGGCGCCGATATCGTTTTGGGCGTCGAATGGTTGCAATCTCTTGGGCCATTCCTAGCAGATTTCTCAATCCCAAACATTCAAGTCAATCACAATGGCATAGTCATCACGCTTTCTGGCCACTCTAACACCCCTCAACAAACCACAGTTGCCCAACTTCGCAGATTGTTTGCCACAAACTCCATTTCTTCCCTTCATACTTTCCACTTCCTAAACCACCACCACTTGCCCTCCCCAACAACTACCCACGCCAACCCACTACTGACCATATCGGATCAGCCTGTACTAGTTTCCCCAACTCTACACCCACCAAACCTTTACAAAATTCTCACTGAATTTGCTCCCGTTTTTGCATTTCCCAATGGACTACCCTCAAATAGACCACACAATCGCCACATTCACCTCATCCCAAACTCCTGCCCCGTCAATATGAAACCTTACCGCTACCCCCAATGCCAAAAGGAAGCAATGGCTACCATTATATCTGAAATGCTCTAGAATGAGATTATACGACCTAGTACTAGTTCTTTTTCTTCTCTATTTTTATTGGTTAAAAAGAAAGATGGAAGCTGGCCTTTTTTGTTGGAGACTATGCTTACCTCAAGTCACAACCTTATCGCCAGACATCCATTCACCAGCGACCAAACCAAAAATTAGCAAGGAGATTTTTTGGACCATTTCGCATCTTGCGCAAGATCGGGCTAATGGCTTACGAGCTACAACTGCCAAATGAGGCGAGAATCCATCCGGTGTTTCACGTCAGTCTTTTGAAATTGTTGCATGGTAACCCCGCTGAGCATTTCTAGCCTTTACCACCCTTTCTGGACGGGTCGCATCCCCTGTCCCAGCCCGTCAAGCTCTTGGGTCACCACCTGGTGCAAACCAAGAATGGTAAAACCAAACAACAAGTTTTGTTGTAATGGGATAGCAATGATCCCTCTGATGCGACTTGGGAGTCGTTGCCTACTGCAACAACCTTATTTCTAGATCTAATTCCAGATCTATTCCCAGATCTTGAGGACAAGATTTTTGTCAACAGGGGAGGTGATGTTACAGGTGCAGATGAGGGGCTCGAGGCAAAAGGGAATACAAAGTCAGCTTTTGCAGAGGAACTGACTATTGTAGGTTCTGCAGGTGGACTAGAGGATGATGGGCTTAGAATGTAGCAGTTTAAGGGGGCAGTAGGCCCAAACAGAATAGTAAGAAGCCCAGTTGGATGAAACTATATGTTTAAGAGGAAATTACATGCTATATCATTATTTTAAAAATATTATCAAAAATATTTTTATCAAGTTTTCGGTTTTCACTTTTATCAACATTTTCATTTTATTTACAAGAATACCATATTCGCTCCGATCGAACAACTATCAGCACTGCATCGTTTCACCGTGTTGCTGCTACTATTGTTTTCTTACCGCTGTGATTTTTCTTTTGCTGTGTGTCCCTGCATCGTTGCCTACTGTTGCAGATTGCTTTATCGCCAGTTTCTGCTCACCGTTGCATCATTGTCAGATCATTTCTGCTGACCGATCGTTGTCCTGTACACCGCTTACACCTACCGCCATGACTGAAACTGTGTTGGTGGAGAAGAAAAGCAATGGCTTCTCCGCTTGCAGCGATTTGCTGTTGGTGCTTGCCAAGACACAGAGTTTTGTAGTGCTCTGTGAAACTTTCTATGCAGAAATCAAACACAACGAGCGACCGAAGAAGAACAAGTTTGTGTTGGTGGAGAAGAAAAACAATGGCAAGGATGATCAACTGAAATAGTTTCGTTGTGAAATTAGCGATGAGCAATAGAAATAGAAGCAGGGACGATCAACTGAAACAGAAGCAGGGACGATCAACAAGTAGAAATCAGGTAAGTGTGGTGGATTTATTACATTATACAGCATCGGCGATAGCAGTGGCGGTTGTGCTTCTTGCCGCCGGTCAAAGCTTTAATTCCTCTTTCATCTTCGACGCCTCCACCAATTCCAGACCCTTTTCCGTCAAAACTTCCTCTTCCTGCTGGATTTCCTCTCGCTTGGGCCTCGGAGCTGATAGAGCAGAGCTGCTCAGTTCTGGAAACTTAGTTCTTAAAGACTCCAAAGGCAAAATTCTGTGGGAGAGCTTTGATTCTCCTACTGATACACTTCTCCCATCACAAACCATCACCAAGAACAAGAAGTTAGTGTCCGTGAAGGCAAAAGGGGCTTATTATCCTGGTTATTTTAGCTTCTTCTATTTCAATGATGGTCATAATATTCTGAGACTCGTGTATGATGGGCCTGAGATTACTAGTTTTTAAAAACCCTGATTCTCCAAACGAATCAACCAAGAGAACAACTTGGTTATAATTATCATTTCTGGGAATTTTCTCAAAATTCTGTGTATTTCAGAATTCTCCCGAGCTGTAAGTTCTGGAATTTCTTGTTTTGCGGGGTTTGATTTTATGAACATGGATCGGAAGCAATCTGCAATTGTTGTTCTCAGTTGTTGAGCGAGTTTTCTCTTTTTTGTTTTGTTTTTGTCCTTTTTTTTTCTTGTGTGAAAGCCAGCGGATTGTTGTTATTCTAATACAATAGTTGCGAATCTCTACTTAGCATGTCGAGAGTTCTTCCGTCGTTAATGAGAGATGTGGACTACGACAACGCCAAGTTTCGGCATCGATCCTTGTTCAAGGTTTTTGAAATCCTTTCTTTTCTTCGTGAATTTGGTGTACAATAGATTTCTGAAATGGTGCCACTGATCCAGATTTCGCGCAATAGGAGCAGCGACCACAAGACAAATTTGACTTTGTCTTGTTCCCCTTCTTTCTTCTTCTCTGTTTTGCTCCAGATTCATGTTCACAGGAGGGCGATGGTGGGGGTTCAACGATCCAGATTTCGGGGTGTGGCAACCATGGTTGTTCACCGGTAACAGCGTTCTACGTTGAGCACTAGTAGCATAGAGAATGAGCTCAAATCTAAGAAATGCTTGTCAAAAATGTTGTTTTCTATTCCCTCTTCAAGATCTGTGCCATTTTGAGCTTTTGAGGCAACCCAGTTACAGAATCTTCCTATTGTTCATCTCTTGAAATTGGTGGAAATGATTTTGGACTAAAATTATTAGCTAAATTGGTTGAGAAAAAGGTCCTAAGGCTGGGATTACAGCAACGCTATCATCAATCCAGTTTTCAAATGGTTTTGAACCAAAATATATCATAATATACCAAAAAAATATAAATAAAATATACCAAAATATACAAAAATATACCAAAATATAAATAAAATATACTAAAATATGCTTCAGAATTTAGTATACATATTATTTTCTATATATTGTATGCATATTATAAAAAATATAAGCAAAATATACCAAAATATATCATAATATACCAAAATATATCATAATATACCAAAATATAT
>JAJIYU010015021.1:0-12970 GCA_030144865.1 Tinospora cordifolia
TTGAGCTCACCCAATCATTTTTTTTCAGGAAATTATTGAAGACGATGCCTCTGCAGATTAATGTAAATTAATGACAGTGTACAGGATAGTAGAAAATGATGTGTATTGTAGAGCTTGATTATGACAAATGTCAGTAATATTTGTATTTTTAAAAGAATGTTTATGGAGCCCACAAAATTATTCATAACTCTGATAATGAAATAATGTTTTCAGATGTATTGTATTTAAATTTTATCTCTTGGATATGAACTGTTAAAACTAACAGATAAATGAAGAAAAGAAAAAAAGTAATATCCCCAGTTCTCAGATAGAAAACAGGACTGACTGCACTCAGAAGAAATGACGTCTCAAGCTACGAGACAACCACGTCACCTATGACCTATGTGATAGAGAAAGAACGGGAGCTGGGGGTGTTACAGAACCGTTGGTTCTTCATAGGTCTCACCGCCTTGGAGTATGATATCTTCCCATTGAATCACATGCGATGGATCTGGTTCATACTTTCTTAGCATCGAAATATGAAACACATTATGAATCGAGGAAAATCTATTTGGTAGATCTAATTCATACGCACAATCACCAACTCGTCTCAGTATTTCAAATGGCCCAATGAATCTTGGCGCTAGCTTACCTTTAACTCCAAAACATTTAATCCCCTTTTGAGGGCTAACCTTCAGAAATACTTTATCCCCTAGTTGAAATTCTAAGGGTTTCCTTCGCTTGTCGGCATAGCTCTGTTGCCTGCTTTGAGCGGTTAGTAACCTTTTCTGGATCTGTCTTACCTTGAACGTCATTTCCTCAACCATCTCAGGTCTAGTAAGTACATGATCTTCAATCTCCGCCCAACATGATGGCGATCTGTAGGGTCTACCATACAGTGCCTCATATGGAGCTATTCCAACGCTTGCCTGATGGCTATTATTATATGCGAATTCTTCTAAGTGCAAATATTTGCTCCAATTACCTTTAAAGTCAAGAGCACATGTTCTTAACATGTCTTCTAGTATTTGAATAACCCTTTCCGATTGTCCATCTGTCTGTGGGTGGAACACTGTGCTCATCGTGAGTCTACTGTCCAATTCCTTATGTAGACTTTGCCAAAATTGGGAAGTAAATCTGGAGTTTCGATCAGATACAATAGTTTTGGGAACTCCATGTAGTCTCACGATTTCTTTAACATATAATTCGCCTAACTTACTTACTGAGTCTGAGGATCGAATTGGTAAGAAGTGTGCGACTTTTGTTAGTCGATCCACAATAACCCAGACTGTGTCTTCGCCCTTCTGATTCCTTGGTAGACCGGTAGCAAAATCCATGGTTATATTATCCCATTTCCATTCAGGAACTGGTAAAGGTTGCAGCAAACCTAGTGGTTTCTTATGTTCAGCTTTGACTTGTTGACAAGTAAAACATCTGGAGACATACCTAGCGATATCGCTCTTCATGCCTCTCCACCAGTAGCTCTTCTTCAAATTTTGATACATTTTATCACCACCCAGATGCATGGTGTACTTAGTCTGGTGTGCTTCATCTAGTATAGTGTCTTTAATTTGCTGGATATTTGGGACACATAACCTGTCTCCTAGTTTCAGCACGCCCTCCGAATCTAACCTGAAATTCGTACGCTTACCCTGCTTAACACCTTCAATTAGATTCTCAATCCACTTGTCATTCTTTTGCTTACCTCTTATTTGACGAAAAATGTCGGGTTGACAGACTATAGCATACAGATAAGCTTGTTTGTCATTTGTGGCAACACCCAGATTATACGAATGAATTAGCTGATACATCTATGCCATGTCTTCATCCTGTTTGCGGGATTTCCTGCTTAATGCATCGGCCACCACATTAGCCTTACAAGGATGATAATGTAACTGGAAATCATAGTCTTTTAGAAAGTCTAACCACCTCCTTTGTCTAAGGTTTAGTTCCTTCTGGGTGTAAATGTATTTGAGGCTCTTATGATCAGAGTATAGGTCAAAATTTTCCCCATATAGATAATGCCTCCATATTTTTAATGCAAACACGATTGCTGCTAATTCTAGATCGTGTGTAGGATAATTTTGTTCATGCAACTTTAACTATCTAGATGCATAGGCAACTACTTGACCTTCTTGCATTAGCACTACACCCAGTCCTTTTCGTGAAGCGTCCGTGTATAAAGTTTATCTTACGCCATGGATAGGAGTGATCAAAACGGGAGTAGTGGTTAATCTCTTCTTCAATTCCTGGAATGATTGTTCACATTGATCATCCCATATGAACTTCTCTCCCTTCTTGGTTAACTTGGTCAATGGGTTTGCTAATTTAGAGAAGTCTTGAATGAACTGACGATAGTAACCCGCTAATCCAAGGAAAATTCTAATCTCGGTGACTGTGGTCAGTTGTTTCCAGTTTGCTACTGCTTCTACCTTATCTGGATCTACTGATATACCCTCGGCAAAAACCACATGGCCTAAAAATTTAACTTTCTTCATCCAAAACTTGCATTTGCTAAATTTAGCATATAGTTGATTTTCCCTCAGGGTCTGTAAAACAATGCACAAGTGTTGCTCATGTTCGGTCTCTGATCTCAAGTATATCAATATATCGTCAACAAAGACCACCACAAATTGGTCTAAATACGGATTGAAAACTCTATTCATCAGATCCATGAAAGCAACCGGTGTATTTGTTAACCCGAACGACATAACTGTGTATTCAAAATGCCCATATCGAGTCCTAAATGCTGTCTTAGGTATATCCGACTCTCGGATCCGAAGCTGATGGTATCCCGACCTCTCTATTTTCGAGAATTGAGTAGCACCTCTCAGTTGATCAAAGAGATCATCTATTCTGGGTAATGGATACTTATTTTTAACTATTACCTGATCTAATCTTCTATAATCCACACATAATCTCATGGATCCATCCTTCTTTTTAACAAACAAAACCGAAGTTCCCATGGTGACTCGCTTGGCCTGATGAAACCTTTTGCTAATAGTTCATCTAACTGAGTCTTCAATTCAATCAGCTCAGCTGGGGCCATTCGATAAGGTGGCATGGCAATCAGATTAGTTCCTGGGTGTAGTTCTATCTTAAATTCTATTTTTTTGTGGGGTGGAAGGCCAGGCAAATCATCAGAAAATACATCCGCATATTCTCTTACTATCGGAATCTGTTGGATATCCTTAGATTTTTCGACATCTTCTTCTATTATCTGTCTAAAGTCCTCTTTCAGTTTAACAGCATATATCAAGGCTAACATCGCGCTTCTAGGCAACTCATTTAAGTCCCCAGTTATCTTTGCTAGTTTTCCTGACGGCAACCTAATAATTACCCTCCATTTTTGGCAATCTATTTGTGCTTGATACTGGGTTAACCAGTCCATTCCCAATATCACATCATACCTATCAAAGGGTAATATGCAGAGATCTGCCATCACTCGCAACTCTCCGAACGTGAGTTCACATCAACAAAATCTTCTCGAACTCACTGTTACTCCTAGTGGAATGGCCACTTCTAAGGACACTTCTAGTGGTTTTGTAACTATCTTAAGTTTCTCTACTATATTTTCAGACACAAAGGATTTGGTAGCACCAGAATCAAACAACACTTGCACAGCTACACCAAAGAATAAAAACGTACCTTCTACAGCTAAAGTAGGATCAGCCTGAGCCTCTGTCAAGTACAGTCGGGCTGTTTCCTTCTGTGGCAGTGGTTGCTGCTTCTTTGGTGGATGTCCGCTCTGTCCATGAGTTTGCAGTTGCTGAGGTACTAGCGCCAGTGCTTTGCTGGGGCAGTCTCTGGCTAGGTGTCCTTTCTGGTTACATGCGCAACATAGGCCTAACATCTTCGCTTCTTCTTTCTGATCACTAGTTGTTTGTCCTTGTTTTATCTGTAAGAGTTGTTGCTTCATGTTCGCCTGCTTACGACCCTGGATAGAGCTTGCCCTCGTCGTTTCCCGCCTGGTTTGCCTCCTCTGTGGAACTCCTATCGTTGGCCTCTTACGTTTACTCTTCAGAGACTGTTCAAATTCTAAATCCCTCTCCACCATTTGTGCCCTTACCACTGTCTCCCGTAGTGTTTTCAGCTTCAACGATGCAATAATCTTTCTGATTTCCACTTTCAGGCCTTCTAGGAATCTGTCTGCCTTTGATTGCTCATCTCTTACCAACTCCGGGGCAAATCTTGATAGTTTTGTAAACTTCTATTCATACTCTGCCACTGTCATATTCCTCTGGTTTAGTCTAATGAATTCAGATTGCAGTTGTCTCGTCTTGGCAGTGGAGAAGCACGTGTCATAGAACAACACTTTGAATTCATCCCACGTCAAGTTGGCTTCATCTATTGTGGGGTCATTAACTATCATTTCCCACCAATGATATGTTGGTCCCACCAGCTGATGCACGACCAATGCCACTCTTCTAGGTCCTGTAGTTCCCATTGCATTCAAATGTTTATTCATCTCCGTAAACCACTTATTCGCTGCAAAGTGGTCAATTATTCCCTCAAAGGTGCTTGGTCTTAACTTTCGGAATTCTATCAACAGATCTCTCTGTTCTTTATCATACCCTATGGTTCTGCTCCTAAGCATCACGTTCGTCGATCCCGCCTCTTGTTGAGTTTGCAGTTGTACAGGTGCTGGAGGTGGCGTTGAAGTAGATGGCTGTAACTTCTTAACTACCTGTTCCAACACTCTTGGAGTAACTTCCGCTATTACCCTCTTTGTGATATCAGAGATCGTCTCTTCCGTGACTACCATTCTCACCGGTGTTGCTACTATGGGAAAGTCATCATTTCTTAGGCTTGGTCCACCTCTAGTGTTCTCCTGTCTTCTTTCCTTCTTAGGTCTGCCTCTTCCCTTCGGCATGGTCTGCAATACAATTTCTGTTAGTAAGTCAAAATTAACAATAAGCATCTATTTCCAACCTTCCTATCATCTATCCAAAATTTTCGTGCTACCATGACTCTAATTTCATGTTTCTAGGTTTTCAATTTGTCTTAGTGGTCTAGGGGTTTATGCTTCTAAGTGAACAACATGTTGTCTATTATTGGGTACTGGAGTTTGAGTTTAGTTGATTTGAGTATCCATATAATCACATGAAAATGAACATTCAACAATCATACAATCAGAGCACACTGGTATAATGAAGTCCTGAGCTTTAGTCTATGCTTCCAGGTTCAGATACCCCATCTTACGCTCGCCCTTCCACATAAACTTCCACTTAGAATCCCATTATACCCATTATAATAGCGCAAATGACTCGATTTCTAGAGTTGCCACATCCCATCGTGTTGATCAGACACCATGGAACGTGTGCAGTAGACTTACTCTAAGGATGAAGCTAGACCCACTATGCTGTACAGCCCCATCCTAGTACAACTCAGTGCGTACAAGTTCCTCCAAAGACACCGAGTATTTGCCAAACAGGGTCTGTCATTTTTCGAATCCAGAATTCTTCCATATCTCCAAATTCCTATGTACCCCATCCTACATAGAGATCAGAAATACAGAGTCGTCCCAGACTCAGGTCCTAACCAAACAAGTGTGCGTTCAGACACGTTAGCAGTTTCTAACCTATGTCTTAAAAGTTTTTAATTTTTTTTATGATCCACTGTACTTTCTAGACAACACCCAGTTTCTTCCTAACCCTACGGTCTCAGTATTAAACATTCTCAACCCTTCTTTCAAACAAATCAAGTCGATCGATAAATTCATTTATCGGTAAAATCAATTTGGAAAAACTTTCACGTCTAGCCTAGTACATCCTAATACTGAGCTCTGATACCATATTTGTAACACCCCAACTTCTCGACCGAACCTCCGTTTACGTGTCATCTCACATGGAGATCGTCGTCTGATGATAAATTGGAATGCTACTTAGTTCTTACTTAGTTTCACAAATAATTTATTCTTTCAAAATAAGATTAAATCAGAATTACGAATAAAATATGCAGCGGAACAAAAGTTTCGATCAAAAGCTTCGGCTAGCCTTAGTACTATAGTCAAAAGAGTTTTCATTTGTACATTAACAAAACATTTAGTTATATATCATCAATAAAACAAAAGGACGCAAATACACACTGACTATACTTACATATTATAGTAAAAAGAGAAAGTATTACCCAGCTACTTCGAAAACAACGCAAAACTAGTGGAGATGACGTCTGGTCAAACTTCGTCTCGGTGGTTACCTGTAAAATAAATGTTGGGTGAGCTCGAAAGCCCAGTGGATCATCTCTACACATCATAAGCATTATACAAACCAAAATTCAAAACATTCAAACACTTACACACATTATGCATTTCAACCAATTATTTGTTTCAGTTGTAGTCTACGACCGGAAGAGGGTTGAGATGCTTCTTGGTATCCCTTGTGATCTCGTCTAATCATAGAGAGTCTTGAGAAGTTATCTAAAATCAGTCAAGTCCTTAGCATCATAACCTAAGAGAAAGTACTTGCTACAGCTTCGTACTAACCCCAAAGACTACTAGCTGAAACAAACAACTATGATTGGGAATACCTACGATCCGCCTTGTGGCACGTCGATCTCAAACGGTGGCATATGGGAGATATCACCTCGACCCGCCTCGGGCTCGTCGATCGCACCAGTACGTGGTTTTTTAATGATCCTTTAATCTTATTTTAGTTCGTGACAAAAAAACATTATAATCTAGCACACACATAACATTAATCATGAAATATGAAACTTCAATTTAAAGGAAATAAATGAAGAGATCTTTAGCATTGCACATAATGGAATTTAAATAACAGACCATTCATTCATAGCATACTCAAAACAACTGAGTTCAAGTCATTTCATAATATAAATTCATTTAAGCTACCAGATTAATGTTTTGAATTTAAATTCGTATAATACGAATGAGAGAGAGAATCACGCCCACCTGAATTCTTGGGCGATTTCTTACCCCTTCGTCGCTAGTGATCATCCTAGAGATTTTTATCTGCAAAATAATTGTAGCGTAACGATTTCTCGATCAACATTCCTATTAATTTCCCTACTAATAATTTTCATGAGGAATTTGACAAATTTTGGGGGTCTTTTTGTATCATTACTAAATTAAATATTCTTTAATTTTCTCTTTCTTTTTATTATAGTCAAATTATTCGCAGAATAATTACGAACAAAATAAGACTTCTGTTCGTTAAGCCTTTAGTCTTGTTAGGAGTCGATGATTTTTAATTTTCCACTATTACTTGAATTTTCTTACTAAAATTATTTATAGCACTAGTTCAAGTGATTATTCATTTGTTTTCCTACTTGAATGATTTAATATTGTATAAATGACTTCTAATTCTTTTTTATTACTTGATTTAAAACTTTGAATTATTGGGAATACATTCATTAATTGTTATTCCTCAATCTTAGCATTTTATAATACCTAATTCTAACTAATGCATATTAATGTATATGAATTTCCTATACTATCTTATGGTATTATTCAATCTACATTAATAAGCCCATTATACTTTGATTACCAAATAAACAAGCTTAAATTTCATAATCTAAAATCCATTAATTTTCTTACCTCTTAATTTGGTCAACCCACCAGTTGATGAAGGAGATGCCACCATAGTATCGGTCTCTTCTCTTCTCCGTCCAGCATGTTCTGAGCTGAAACTCAGATTTTTCTCCTCCTTCAATCTTGCAACGGCCGAATTTCAATCACTCCAAACCGTCCTGTGCTTCAGTTCAATCAAACTATGCATTATCTCAATTCCTGAAATCACCATGATCGGCGATTCAATTACTCTCCCATCCGTGACTCAATAGAAATCAGAAAATGAACCAGTTACAATTTCACCATGAATCTGATCCATTCAACCAGAAAAATTTCTCTGTTCGTTCTTGATTCACTTCCAGATATCATTCATTGTAATCTAGAGGAATGAATTCAATTTCAGAATTGTACTTACCTCCTCTGTTCTTCTTCTCCACGGAATTGTCGTTGTTCAGCTCCGTTCCACCGTAAATCAACAGCTTTCTTCGTTCAGTCTGCGTGCATTCAACTGCTCTAGCACCCCGTTCTCTCCTCTGTTTTTGGTTGTAGCAGCCAAGCTTCTCTCTTCCAATGCCAAAGCTCCCTGCCGGTCGTGTTCTCTCCCACAATCCAACTCTAGCAAGTCGTATTCAGCTCCTCTATTGCAAATTCTATGCTCTATTTCGATCCCCCAACCCAGAATTCTGCTATCTGTTTTCTATTTTCACTCCACCCCACTTCGCTGTTTGCCACTTCTCCTTCTTCCAGTTGCCTTCTTCTTCCTCGTTGATTGTTGCAGCCATTTTCCTCTTCTTCTTCAATGTTACAGCTGCTTCTTCTTCTTCTTAAATCTCTGCAACTCCTCTCGTGACCAACGACTAGCAACATGGCTTTGTTTTCCAACCCATTCCTCTGACCAGCTTCCCAAATTATAGATGTAGTGAGCCTTCTCGAAGCTCTCGATTCACTGCCCGTGAAAGCTCTCAACCGTCTCGCAGGCCCCCGAATTTTTCTGTTTCTCATTCGAGGACCCCTGAATATTCTTGACACTTACGATGATCACAGAATGGCCATGGCTTTTCTTCTCGCTGCCTGTGCAGATGATTCGATCACCATCAATAATCTTGGCTTCTCCAAGAAGACATTCCCAGACTACTTTGAACTTCTTTCGAAGTTTTCCTGAGTACTAAACAAAAAGGGTCAGTTAAGACACTGATAATAATAAAGATCTAGTAGCGATTGTTAGAAACAATTTAGTAGCATAGAAGCTGATTGTTAGAAAATATGTTACTGATAATAACACTACCCTTGATTTTCTTCATCTTCTTTAAACAAGCTAGATTTTTACAGATAACCAACCACCTCTGTTTGTTCCTGTTTCATCATATCATGAAGTCTTTTCTTGTTTTAATCTTAACAACAAAAAGAGCTTTTTCATTCAATTCAATTCCTTAATACATTTGCATTGGAGACAACAAAATTTCTTCCAAAATTTTTACTAATGCTCTATATATTTTTGATTAGTTTAATTCCTTTGGGTTTTGTAGTGGGAACTTTGTTAGGGGCATTGACGGGGGCTTTTATAGGTTAGGAAACTGAAAGTGGGTTCTTTAGAGGAGTTGTAGTTGGTGCAATTTTTGGAGCTGTTTTCTCCATTGAAGCCTTTGAATACTCTCTTCTTCTCTGGAGATCTGGTGACACTGGATTTGGGTGTCTCTTCTATCTGGTAAGCAGTAAATAATTACTACCCTTTATTTACTTAATTTTTTTAGATCTTAAATACAAATACTTTTAAAGAACTTGGGAGACTCATCCTAAAATGTGTTTTTTTAATTATTAATAGAAAAACAGGTTGATGTAATTGCAAGCCTTCTAAGTGGAAGACTAGTAAGGGAGCAGATAGGTCCTGCAATGCTAAGTGCAGTGTAGAGTCAGATACCACACCACACCATTCTGACCTTTGTAATAAATTAATGGTTTGGATTTTTTTTTTTAATTACAAAAAGGTGACCTGACTCATAATTACATCTTCATGGATATTGGGTGTGTTCATCTTACACATCTCATGGCTTGTTAAAAAAAAAAGAAACAAATGATCTAGTGAAGATAAAAGTGTAGTAATTGCACATATAGCTATACTATTTTTTGTAGTTAAAAGATCAACATTTCCCGTAAACTATAGACTGAATCATTACTGTATGGTTGAAGAAGTTTTCATGTTTATTGTCAGATGGATGGCATGGAAACAAGGTTTGAAGATACTCCTGACATATTTGTTAGAAACTTTTTAAGAAACTAGTCAAGCAGTTCCATAATTGATGATGGGTTTATTCACAAAGTATGTCCATTTAGCTTCTAAAGCTGAAGTTGTTGATTTTGTACTGCAACAACCTTAAGATTTTCCTAAACGATTTATGTATTTAATCATGCAACTGAGATAAGTTCATATTCCATTTTGTTAAATAGGAAGAGTTTTAACTTGCACTCTTCAAGAACAGTAATAAGCAAAATCTCCTACAGATAGGGTAGTGTTACTGACCCAATTGTCTCCCTCTCTCAATCCAATTATGTCTTTTATTTTTTGAATATCTAGCTTTTTTTTGTTTCTCTACTGCGACTATGGGCAAAACTTCTATGATAATAATAAAAATTAGTTGTCTGATATTTAAAATTGAACAATTAGCTTCTATGCTTGATGGAGTATCAAGTGTTTCTTGCCACACTTGATACTCTTGTTATATTAGGCAGTAGCAAGTGTTACTGCCTACTATAAATTTTGCTAATTTACACTTGCAGATAGGGTATGAGTATCTTGCTACAAGTATCAAGCTTATTAAATTTTAATTAACAGTAGGCAGTAGCAAGTGCTAATGTCTGGCATTGTGTATATTCAGGTATTGTGTATTATATCGCGGACAATTTTGTAATCTAATTGTGGTATCAGATATCTTGTTACATGTGCCACTTACCATCGTCACTAAAGACCACTTCTTACCACCGAGACTCACATATTTTAATTTATTTAATAATTTAGCTATTTGTATATATTCAGGTATTTTTGTAAAAGTAAAACATGTGTATTATTATTGTTATTAATATATAAATTAGTACAAAAGAAATTTGTTCATTTTATAGTTTATTTTTTTGGTGTTGAAGTAACTAAATAACAACAAATATTATTGCTAATCATATAATTTAGCAACAAAAATTATTGTTGATAAAGCATTTAATTTTGTTACTAAAATTTTAATTTTGCAACGAATTAATTTGTTGCTAAAATAAACTTTTAGCGACGAAATAAATTGTGGCTATAGATGCTTTTTAACAACAAAATATTTTTGTTGCTAAATAAGTTATTATCAACGAATTAATTATTTATTGCTAATTAATAACTGTTACGCACTATTAGCAACAAACATAGCAACAAATTTTTTTATTGCTAAAAGTTTTAGCAATAGAAAATTAATGTTCAGCAATAAATATTTTCGTTATTAAATACTAAGTTTGTTTTAGTGATCCTCGTTGTCTTAACCATTGCAACTACAACTAGGAACGATAATTCGTGTCATTGTGTCGTAAATAGGCCTGACTTAAATATTACATACTCAAATTTGGCTTATTTATTAATAGAAAAAACACATTTCTGTATAGAAAATATAAATATTTACAAAAATATCGTCATTTTTATTTATATATAAAAATAAGAAAATTAATAGCAAATATACCGAAAAATGATTAAAAAATGAACTTTTATAAAAAGGAAAAATCTTGACTTTTTCAGAAAAAATGGCGTGATTAGCGCAAGAAAGAATAATCAACTAGAAATATTTTTATGCAGATAAAAATATTGGTATACAATGTGTACAACTTATGTATACAGTTAGTATATTAGTATTTGTGGGTGAGATATGTTGAAGGATTTCAAAAACTAATATATAGAATGAATAACTTATGTATACAGTTAAAATATTAATATTGATTAACAAGATATGTTGCAGAATTTTAAAAATTGGTATACAATGTATATATAGATGTATAACTTCTATATATAGTTAGAATATTAATATTGATTAATGAGATATGTTGCAAAATTTCAAAAATTGGTATACAATGTGTATATAGTGTGTATAATTTATATATACAGTTAAGATATTGGCATTGGTTAATAAGATATAGATTAAAAATATTGGTATACAATGCGTATAACTTCTATATATATAGTTAGAATATTAGCATTTGTGGATGAATTATGTTGTAGGATTTCAAAAACTAGTATATAAAGTGAATAACTTTTGTACATGGTTAGGATATTAACATTGAGTAATGAGATATGTTGCAGAATTTAAAAAATTGGTATACAGTGTGTATACAAAGTGTATAACTTTTGTATATAGTTAGGACATTAACATTGGTTAATGAGATATGGATTAAAGACAATGGTATACAGTGTGTATAACTTTGGTATTCAATTAGAATATTAGCATTTGCGGATGAAATATGTTGCATGATTTTAAAACCTGGTATACAGAGTGAATACTTTATGTATACATGTATCCAACGCTGGAAAAATGATATAGAATCTCTAAAAGTCTCAAATATAATCTCTAAAAATGATATATAATAGGATACAACCTCCAAAAAAACTAAAATTGTATACCAAAACTTTCACGGTTGGCATATAGTGCTGAAAAAATTTTTGGTATATGGTATACCAATTTTTGTTGTTCATCTTCTCCTTCGTTTCTATGATTTTAGTGAAATCCGAAAGGAGATTTAGGCTCAAACGAAAAGGAAAGTAGGAGATGGTGAGCAGCTGGCTGCAATAGAGGAAACACAGAATAGGCAAAGCCATTCGTTCGTTGTCTGCCATTTGCCGTCCTTGTCTTCTATGCTGTGTTTGTTGCCCTGTCTACAGATTGCAGATTTGCTCAGCTCCTGGTGTCTTCTATGATATATTACATATTGTAATGCATTTTTAATCTTTAAATGAGTTTTTAAATAAAAAATGTGCTCGAATCTCAAGGTTCGATGGTATGGGTTACGGTATTAAATGTGGTTGAGCTTAAGGACTAGATGTTGTTGAACCTGGAGGCACATTTTGTGTGGGTTTTCAACTGGCCTACTTATTGAGGATCTGAGGCTGCCATATATGAGGTATGTGCTGGCAAATCCTTATGATGTTGTAATACCTGAAATTTTAGTGACGTAATAATTGTAATACCGAAAATTTTAGTAACATAATAATCAAAATTTGAGTTTAAAACACATATATGTATATATTTAAATATAAACACACACACACACACACACACACACACACACACACACACACACACACACACACATATATATATATATATATATATATTTGTCATTGGTATGCAATTAATTAATTAGTATGGAAGTATAAAGGAATATACATTGATTAATAATAGACATATAGAATTGTTGGGTAAATATATGCTTCCCTATTTGAATAAGAAA
>JAJIYU010015022.1:0-12901 GCA_030144865.1 Tinospora cordifolia
GATACTATTATTGCCATGGAACATGAAATTTTCTACATAGATTTTTGTTGTCGTGTCTCTAGTTTCTGTTAGTAAATTGTGTACATATCCTCATTAAGCCTACAATTATTACTTTCTTACAATCTTCGGCTTCAGCCTCATTCTCCCTAAGTTATTTCAGATTATAATCCTTATCTAAAGAGAGCTTTCTGTTAACTTAACGTAGATATCACGTGACTCAGCACCTACAGAAAAGTATCTATAGCTCTGGCATAGGTTTTTTAAGGACTCAAGTCTAGAAGAAAGAGAGCATGCAAAAAATCGATGGAGTATCAAGTGTGTCTTTGTTTAGTCATTATCTTTTATTTTATTATACTTGCAGTTCCTTGTAGTATCTCCTTCCTCCTACACCAATATTTCTTTCAATATCTTACAATTCTATCATTGTAACGCAGAACTAATGCAAAACTTTTTGATTTTGGGTTGGCTAAGGATGGTCCAACCGACGACTAGAGCCATGTGTCTACTAGGGTTATGGGGACCTATGGATATGCTACTCCTGAGTATCTTCCCTCCAAGATCACTCGAATTGAATATTACCCGCGTAGCATTCTCAAGCATTCGAAAACATAAGCATGGGAATTTGGAAGTCTCCTGTAAAACTGGTCATTAATGGCAGAAGTTGATTCTATTTTTTTTTTCTTGTATCTTAAAATTCTTTTGGAAGTTTAAGATGATGTTTGTTTAAGTACACATCAATCGCCTATAACTTTTTCTACTACAATACTAATTTTATCTTGGGCTTCATAGTTCATTATTTCATTCTTATAACATGTAGTATTCTTTTTGTAGGTAGCAAAAATAAGTCGAGCTCTAAGACCTGGATACGTGTTTGTTGCTACCACCTTTGTTCTTGACATTTTCTATCCTACCTTTCCATTTTTGAGAGTGATCAAACAGGTATGTGATTTCAAACTTGAACTCCATTGACATTAATGTTTTGGCTTAAGCCATTAGTTTCAAAACATATTATCTTTCTTGTTCAATTGTATAGTTGTTGATCATTGCGGGAAGTTTTTAACTATGAAAAACCTGTTTCGATGTAGAATTTTGGGCAAACTACAAGTAGTCAAATCTTTTTATCCGAACATGAATTAGAAGACCTTTGCCAAACTTGTGGGCTTATAGGCTTTACATGCGTGAGGAACGAAATATTTATCAGGCTTTCTGCAACTAAACCCTGCTAATACTGTTAGTATACAAGTCATACAACAAGTAGGATGCTTTGTAATTTTCTGTGAGTTATATAAGATGCATTTATTACCTTATCACAAAATCAAGTGTTCCAAGCTTGTTCCCTTTAGATAAGGTCGTGAGTATAAAATGCATGTTATGCCTTGAGTTTATATTTTTCCATGTCAGAATCCATGAAGGGACTATTTCTCTAATTCCTGTAGGAATGGTCTACTTTCGCATATCATGTGAAGGGACTATTTCCATATCAGAATCCATGATCATGTGAAGGGACTATTTATCTGATTCCTGCAGGAATGCTCTACTTTCACATATCAACAAACATGTCAGAATCCATGATCAATGATTACTGCATTTGATTCCATTATAATCATCTTCCTGCAGTAACTTCCTTTTTTTTCTCTTTCCTGATAAATTGCTATGGATTCTGTACTACATCTATACTAAATTTGGAGTATTTACTTATGACATGGCTATGTTAATGAAACATGATGTAAGAGGTTTGACAATCTGTATTTTTGGGATTGGATAGTGCATTTTCTTTTACTTTTTCACTTTCTAGGTGGACTCATGACATGACTGTGTTAATGAAACATGATGTAAGAGGTTTGACAATCTGAATAGCCTTTTGGTTGCTGACCAGAATAAACGAGCATAAACTTTTTTGGCACATTTACTTTGTCTTTCGCATGCAAGATCTATTTCTTGATTTATTCTCACATACTTCTGGAGCAACATGTTCTCATGGCTTTGTGGAGCTTCCAATTCAATAAAAATTCTTGTGTTCTATGTGTTTGTGTCCTACATGCAAATTTTTAATCAGTATGTGCCCAAGGAATTTATCGGATTGTTCAACTTGGTGCCCAAGGAACTTAATAGTCAATGATTGCAATTTGGATTTCATCAACACACTTCTAGATTATATGTGAAGGCAAGAAGTATTCCTTATACATCCTTATTCCAAATTTTTGTTCCTTGACACTAGTGTCAATTTTTATAACTCTCTTCAATGCAGTGCCTTGTGAGTTTGGATGCACTTTTTTCTTTCATTCTCTTTGTTTGGTTACAATTTCACATGTATGAACCAAACACAACTTGCAACTCCCTCATGTATAACTTTTAGTTTGTTGAAATAGAATATAACATAGCATCACTGGACAATATGATTAAAGGAAAGCAATTTGAAACCAGCAGTTTACTGGTGCTGCAGTTACTGGTGGGACTATTACTGTAGAAGGTTGTGGAACCAGCAGTTTACAGGTACTAACTGAAAAGCTATATGTGGTTTCAATCTTATTCTTTCAAGTGCACCTGTTTTCTCCTTCAATATGTCACTGATAATAACTCTACCCTTGATTTTTTTCATCTTCTTTAAACAAGCTAGATTTTTATAGATAACCAACCACCTCTGTTTGTTCCTATTTCATCATATAATGAGCTCTTTTCTCGTTTTAATCTTAACAACAAACAAAGCTTTTTCATTCAATTCAATTCCTTAACACATTTGCATTGGAGACAACAAAATTTCTTCAAAAATTGTTACTAATGCTCTATATTTTTTTGATTAATTTAATTCCTTTGGGTCTTGTAGTGGGAACTTTGTTAGGGGCATTGACAGGGGCTTTTATAGGCTAGGAAACTTAAAGTGGGTTCTTTTGAAGAGCTGCAGTTGTTGCAATTTCTAAAGCTGTTTTCTCCATTGAAGTCTTTGAATACTCTTTTCTTCTCTGGAGATCTGGTGACACTATATTTGGGTGTCTTCTCTATCTGGTAAGCAGTAAATAGTTATACCCTTTATTTACTTAAAATTTTTTGGATCTTAAATACAAATACTTTTAAAGAACTTAGGAGACTCATCTGAAATGTGTTTCCTTTTTTTTTAATAAAAAAATAGGTTGATGTAATTGCAAGCCTTTGAAGTGGAAGACTAGTAAGGGAGCAGATAGGTCCCGCAATGCTAAGTGCAATGTAGAGTCACAAATTTTAATTTATTTAATAATTTAGCTATTTGTATATATTTAGGTATTTTTGTAAAAGTAAAACTTATGTGTATTATTATTGTTATCAATATATAAATTATTACAAAAGAAATTTATTCATTTTATAGCTTTTTTTTGTTGTTAAAGCAACCAAATAGCAACAAATATTATCGCTAATCACATAATTTAACAATAAAAATTATTGTTGATAAAGTATACAAATTTGTTGCTAAAATTTTATTTTAACAACAAATTGATTTGTTTCAAAATAAACTTTTAACAATGAAATAAATTGTGGCTATAGAAGCTTTTAAATAAGCTATTAGTAATAAATTAATTATTTGTTGCTAATTTATGACTGTCATACACTATTAGTAACAAACATAGCAACAAAATTTTTTTATTGCTAAAAAGTATGCTATATATATATATATATATATATATATATATATATGTTTTGCGACATTTACTTATTGTAATTTATTTGATGAATATGTGTGTGATGATAGATATTTTATCCCATGAGATTATTTTCATTACAGCATGTCTCATACGGATATTATATCTTGTTGGATGAGATTCAGTTAGAGATATGACAGTTAACATGATTTATTAATTATTGGGTGTTGAATTAAATTTATGCACACAGGCAGTTTGGTTGAGACATGTACATGCAAATACCAAGGCACTTAGGCATATTGTAATCATTGTTGTATACAATTTAACATATTGTTGCTACAAATATAAAGTCTCCCATGCAAGAAAGACGTGCCAACACTTTCAAAGTTAAATTTATATTTGAGAAAAAATTGAATTATGATAATTTAAAGCATCAATATCATTAAAATAATATTGATTAATATTCATCAAAGTGACTTAATTAATAATATTTTAATGTTTATAGAGTTACAAAAGTTTATGAAAGAATAAAATTATGTTGACGTTTAGAGTAATACAATGATAGATTAAGCTCAAAATTATATAAATGAATTTGCCCATCTCAATATATTAAGGTAATTAATATATTTGTTATAATTATTATGTTTCTTTCAAAGGAGTAAATCTATAATCAAGTCATTTATAATTAATTAAATTCAATTGGTGAATAAAGCTTTCACTAATAAGAGACCATCATACATATATATAATTTTGGCCCAAATGACAGATAATTATTGTATGTAATATTGATCTCATTTAAGGCTTGTTAATTAATTTTGAAAGATTTAATTAAATTTTTTATCAATTAAATTATTTATTTACGTGGCCTAATAAATTATTCGCTGCATGCGAAATATTACTATATGAGAAGACCTCAAGTGTATGGGTATGTTTGTGAGATTGTAGAGATTAATGTAGCTGAGCACACACAAAGTTGCAATTAATAAAAGAAAAAGAACACACACAGATTTACATGGTTTAGTGAAATTCACCTACTCCACGGGAGATGAAGAGATCTACTAATTTAGGAAGAAAATTTACACCACACAATGTCTTATGGTTTCTGTCTTCACCAATCTATGAATTTCTAGCTCTCAACCCCTTTATATAGAGTTTTCCACTTAGTATCCTATTCAAAATGGGAGAGCTTCTAATTCAGTTTCCTATTCTAACTAGAAGTCTGAAACAAATAAGAAACTGATACGTATCAGGATACAAGTATAAAAAGAAATTCATAAAAATAGAAACACCTCTTGGGCCCACAAGAGTCCGAGACACATATAAATAACAATCTCCACCTTGGCGAGGACCACCACAAGCCACTAGTCAATCTTCAACATCTTCTACCTTTAGGCGCTTATCTCTGTAGGGTATTGATCAAGTTCAAGCAATGCTCAAACTTGACCATTGGGACTATCTTTGTCAACATATCTGTAGGATTATCATTGGCACTGATCTTCTGTAAAGAAATCTCACCTTCCTCGATAATCTCACGAACAAAATGGAATCGAACATCAACATGCTTGGTCCTGGCATGATGCACTTGATTCTCAGCAAGTGAATGGCACTCTGACTGTTGCAATGAACTGGTACACCCTTCAAGGTAATCCCCATATCACCAATCAAACCTTGGAGCCACAAAGCCTCCTTCACAGCCTCTATTACTGCTATATACTCTGCCTCAGTAGTAAACAAAGCAACTTTAGTCTGCAACATACACTTCCAACTAATAAGACCACGTGCCAAAGTGAACACATAACCTGTAGTGGAACGTCGCTTGTCTAAGTCACCAACATAATCAGAATCCACATATTAATTTGCAAGTGAACATATACCATTGTCTAACTAAAAAACCAATCCTACTCCAGTATCCCTCGAAGATACCGCAACAACTATTTCATAGCTTGCCAATGTTGTTTTCCAGGATTTGCCATATATCTGCTAACAACACTCATTGCATGTGAAATGTCTGGCCTAGTGCACACCATAGCATACATCAAGCTACCCACTGCACTAGCGTATGGAACATGACTCATGTACTCACGTTCCTCATCAGTACTCGGAGACATATCAACAGAAAGTTGAAAATGAGTAGCCAATGGAGTATTCACTGGTTTAGAGTTCTCCATTTCAAATCTTAAAAGCACTTTTTCCAAGTACTTTTTCTGTGACAGAATTAACTTGCTATTTTTCCTTTTTTTATGTATCTCCATCCCAAGAATTTTCTTAGCAGCACCTAAATCTTTCATCTCAAACTCTTGACTCAGTTGAGATTTTATCCTGTTGATCTCATTCATGCTCTTAGCAGCAATTAGCATATCATCAACATACAAGCGTAAATAGATGTAAGAGCCATCAGAAAGCTTCAGAAAGTAGACACAACTATCATACTTACTCCTCGTGTATCCCTGTCTGATCATGAATGTGTCAAACTTCTTGTACTATTGCCTGGGTGACTATTTTAGCCCATATAAGGACTTCTTTAGTTTGCACACATTATCACTTTTACCAGTAGCCACAAAAGCCATCAGGCTGCTTCATATAAATTGTCTTATACAAATCACCATGCAAGAAAGTTGTCTTAACATCTAGTTGCTCCAACTCTAAGTCAAATAATGCAACTAATGCTAATAATACTCTGATAGAAGTGTGCTTCATAACAGGAGAAAACACCTCATTGTAGTCCACCCCTTCTTTCTAAGCATACCCTTTGGCAACTAACCTTGCCTTATATCTCACACTATATGATTCTAGATGACCGTCTTTTCTGGAATACACCCATTTGCACCCAATAGCTCGTTGACCCTTAAGTAACTCAACAAGATCCCAAGTCTGGTTCGTCATCAATGAGTTTGTCTCATCTTGCATGCTTCTTTCCATCTTTCAGAACAACTGTTGTTCATTGCCTCCCTAAAAGTGGAAGGATCTCCATACGCTATCAATGCATATGCCAACATATCTTCGAAACCATAACGAATTGGTGCCTTGATAGTCCTCTTAGCTCTACCACTAGCTAAAGACTGTTGCTTCTCTGGCTGCTGGTTCTCACTGGTTCCACCTAATGTCTCCTCCGTATTACTTATTACCCTTTCTTTTGGAGTACCAAGCTCCACCTTTATTAAATCACCTTTATCCTGCTCCTGAGACTTTAACTGCTTTCTAGAGATCAAAATAAATTCATCAAATGTCACATCCCTGCTAATCACAATCTTATGCAAATCAGGACACCATAACCTGTATCCTTTTATTCCATGTGCATAACCTACAAATATGGATTTTTTAGCTCTTGAATCAATCTTACTTTCCCTGACATGATAGTAAGCTGGACATCCAAAAACTCTCAAAGCACTGTAATCAGCAACATTACCTGACCATACCTCAAGTGGAGTCTTACAATCAATAGTCGTCGATGGTGATCTATTGACGAGGAAACAAGCTATAGACACCGCCTCTGCCCAAAAATCTTTACCCAAACCAGCATTGGATAACATACATCGCGCCCTCTCTAGTAGAGTGCGATTCATTCTCTCTGCAAGTCCATTATGCTGTGGTGTACCCTTTACTGTGAAATGTCTTTCAATACCTTCATCTTCACAAAATTTTGAGAATGCTTTACTAGTGTACTCACCACCATTATCAGTACGTAACTTCTTGATGTTTCTACCAGTTTGCTTTTCAATCTTTATTTTCCACTTCTTGAAAGCTTCAAACACTTCATCCTTGCTTTTCAATATTTTCACCCAAACCATTCGTGAAAAGTCATCAATAAAGGAAACAAAATACCTTGCTCCTCCAAGTGAAGGAATTGTAGATGGACCCCACACATCTGAATGGATATAATCTAGAGTACCTCTAGTGTGGTGAACTTCCTGGTTAAACTTGACTCTGCACTGTTTTCCAAGCACACAATGCTCACAAAAGTCTAGCTTCTCAACCTTACTCTTACTAAGTAAGCCTTTTTGACTCAACACCTCAAGTCCCTTCTGACTCATGTGCCACAGTCGCATATGCCACAACTGTGTATCTGTTGAGCTGCTATCCATAGACATTGTTGTACTGCCGGTAATTGTATGCCCTAATAACACATACAATTTTCCCACTTTCTTGCCCTTCATGACCACAAGTGCACCTTGAACTACCTTTAGAACTCCACCTTCAGTTGTAATCTTAGAACCAAGTGAGTCTAAAGTACCCACAGAAATAAGATTCTTTCGTAATTCAGGAACATGTCTGACATTTGTCAATGTCCTCACAATACCATTATGCATCTTGATCTTCACTGTTCCTACTCCTACTGTCTTACAGGCCATATTGTTCCCCATAAGTACAGTACAACGATTCACACTTTGATAAGAAGCAAACCAGTCCCTATTGAGACACATATAATAAGAATAGCCTGAGTCAATAATCCACTCATTATCTGAGCATCCCACTGTGACTGAGGACATTAGCACTATTATCCTCTGCAACTGCTGCATCACTAGAATCCTCTGCCTTTTGTTTTCCCTTACCCTTGCGGTTTGGACAATCTTTCTTAAAGTGCCCTTCTTTGTGACGTTCAAAACACTTTAATCTTCTCCCCTTTGATTTTGATCTAGATTTGCCTCCATGACCTTTGGACCCTCTATGTTCAAATCTGCCTCTGGCCAGCAAACCTTCGCCTGAGCCTTCACTTTTCCCTTCAGTAATCAACTTTTTCAACTTTTTGGAGTTTAATGCTGTTTTGACATCCTCCAGTTTAATGTTGTAGATCAAAGTATCCACAAAGTGCTTATAGGAATCTGGCAGCGAACACAGCAAATACATTGCTTGGTCTTCATCACTAATTTTACATCCAACATTCTTCAAAGATATAAGAATCTTATTGAATTCATCATGATGCTCTCTCACGGATGCTCCTTCCTTCATCTTCAGCATGTGCAACTGCTTTTTCAGAAATAGCTGGTTTGTTAGAGACTTTGTCATGTACAAACTCTCTAATTTCAACCACAAACCTGCAACTGTAGTCTCCTCTTTAACCTCTCTCATCACTTCATCACCTAAGCATAAGAGAATCGCAGTGAATGCTTTTTCCATGATTTCATCTTTTTCTTCATCTGTTAACTTTGCTAGCAATGCATCGCTTCCCTCTAGCGCCTTCTTCAGCCCTTCTTGCACCATAAGAGCTCGCATCCTTATCTGCCAAAGGTTGAAGTCATTCTTTCCATTGAATTTCTCCACTTTAAATTTTGCAATCATATTGAGGATTGCATCTGGTCACTAGATAGATCTCGTCTCTATGAATCCATTGCAAAAAACAGAACTAAAATCTGATTCTAAACGACTTCGATATCGCAAGAAATTATATGCACCGTTGAATCTCAATATATATTGAAGTTGCCGCTGTCACACTAGCCAGAAAACGAAGAAGGAAGGAAAAGTTCTTTCATGGAAATTGAGAAGACCCAAAAAACAAAAGTCTTTTGACCTTTCAACCCCACAAATCCAAAACCAAAAGAAAAAAATAACCTGTGTTTTTTTTCTTCACTATTCCGATTCTCTTGTAACGACAGAAGAAAGAAAAAAAATCTTTGCCAAAATCTTCTTCTCTCTTCAACTGATAGCCACTATGTATATTTTATGGCGATGAATCCAACTTGCTCTGATACCAAATTTGTAGAGATTAATGCAGCAGAGCACACACAAAGTTGCAAATAATAATAAAAAAAAAGAACACACACAAATTTACGTGGTTCGGTGAAATTCACCTACTCCACGGGAGATGAAGAGATCTACTAATTTAGGGAGAAAATTTACACCACTTAGTGTCTTCTTTGGTTTCTATCTTCACCAATCTATTAATTTCTAGCTCTCCACCCCTTTATATAAAGTTTTTCACTTAGTATCCTATACAGAATGGGAGAGTTTCTAATTCAATTTCCTATTCTAACTAGAAGTCTGAAATAAATAAGAAATTGATATCGGATACAAGTCAAAAAAGAAACTCATAAAAATAGAAACACCTCTTGAGCCCACAAGAGTCCGAGACACGTATAAATAACATAGATGAATAGTATTGGCATTTTGCAAATCATGTTTCTCATTTAAAATATGAATTACAATTCAGCTTGAGACTTGAAGTGAACAAAAAAGTAGATAAAATATCATATTTCTTCTCTAAAACCTTAAATCCAATTAAAGTGAGAAATTATATAAAAAAAAATTGTGATATAATAGCTGAAACCATGAGAGGCAGCACTTTTACCCAGCTTACATGCTACAGTACTAATAGATAAAGATGTGCGTTTATTCGAATTGATCTTGATACTACAACTAAAAAAAAATTATATTATCCACATTCTAAGAAAACCAATAAGCAAAATTGATCGAATCAAATGATGAATTAAAAATCAAAGAAGCATCAACTAATTCGATGGGGTAGAGGAAGAAGGTTTAGTAGAAATATCAAGCAAATAAAGTTGGCGTGATCTGATTCAAGCTTTAATCCACTTGGTCAAACACATGGTTGTTTCCATGATTTTAGTTTTCCATGTGTTATCAATTTAAAAGGGGCCGAAAGTTTAGGGTCCAGGTTCTTACGCTTTTTTGGTGGTCAAGAATCCTTTTTTTTTTGTATTCATTTTTTTGGTGGTCAAACATATTAGTTTGGCAATGTTAATTAGTATCATGATGGAAATGAATGTGTGTTTCATCATGATCACATCCATATTAGTATGGAGCTTGGCAATGTTAATTAGATGGCATTTCTCTCTTTATATTGTGTTTCTATTACATGCCGTCACGTAAATCAAAATTGGTAGACGAAGTGGACAAGTGGAAGTGGACAAGTGGAAGTGGACAACTTGTGCAGCACTTGTCCACCTGTACTCGCGCTCCTCTCTATGGAAAATATGTAACTTTTAAAACATCTCTAACTTTTTATATCGAAATATATGACTTTTGCGCTTTTTTGATCTAATTCTAATACCAAAAATAATCACTTCCTTTTTAACTGAATATTTTTTTATCATTATTTATATATTTTTTTCACAACTTTTGTAAAAATTCATAGCAATGAATTATATTTCACACATTTACCCAATAATATATTTCATAAATAAATAAATAATTAATATTAAATAATTAAATAATAATTTGACTATTATAAATTCTTTAAAAATTATAAAAACCTAAAATATAAAATTAATGCCAGAAAAAATTACATGAATTGTCCAAAAAGACTTAAATTTTCTGAAATAATATATTTCTCTCACAAATGATCAAATAATTGGCAAAAAAGATAATATTACTTAGCAAAAAAAAAATACAAACATATTACTTAGAATTTAATGTTATTATTATCTGTTATAATGAACAATAAATAATTATATGATGGGTAAATAGTTAATGTTATACAAATTTATGATTTAAATATAATACATTAGAAATAATACTATTAAAATTTTAAAATATAACATAAATTTCCAGAACTGTCAAAAAAAATTATATTTAAACATCTTGAGTTTTTTATAAAATATAATAAGCTATTTAGTATTAATATATCATTCAAAATTTAATGTTATACAGATATTACATAATTCAAATAATAAGAATAAAAATTAATTAATTAATTAAAATTTATTATTTTACTATATCAAACTAAAAAAAATGCATTATTTAAAGTCAAAAGATGAGCACATGTAATAAATTGAAAATGGTTACGCGTAGTTTTGTTATAGTGTGCCTTGTAGGTATCTTTATTCTTTAACATAGGTGGCATCACACCCGCGGGTCCGTTAACAAAATCACGACAATCAGTCTACAAAATGAAAAAGAGGATGAGCATAATCGGAAGGAAAGAAGGAAAATGAGGCCTTTGATCTTTTGCGCTGGTCCCCCCAAGGAGGTGATTTCTTTCTTATGTTGTCATGACAAGGTAAACTTCTCTCTTTTTGTTCATTCTTCCTCTTCTTGTTTCTCAAGATAGATTTTGACATTGTCATATCATGTCTTTTCAATCACTATTTTGCTGACATCAATGATTTATAAAGAATTGGCCTATTAAGGTAACTAAGCGCCAATAATATCATACGCCATTATGGATTAATCGTTTTCTTCTCACATAAGGTTTTCTTCAACAAAATTATGAAATTTGTTTATAGGTTAAGTATGCATAAAAGCAATTGTTTATATTTCACTTTGTCACTCATAGTCCATGCATCTTTCTTTTTCTTATTAAGGATGTCTCCAAAATATGATAGAGCATTTATCTCATTAATTTTTTAATTTATATTATCAACTCATTAAATTTTCACTCACAATATCATAATTTATTAGACTGTACTGTATAAGTCTCATAATCACTTCAATTCATTGAATATATTAATTATAATATTCTATTTATAAAATACATACTTTTCAAAAAATATTTATTATTTATATTTAAATAAATTATTTATATTTTTAAAATATATATATTTTAAATAATACTTATTATTTACATTATTTGAATTATTTTATTTTAAAAAATTATTTTGAAACAATTTTATTTTTATTTTAACTGAAAATATTTTTGTATTTTTATTTTATAAATTAAAAATTTATATATATAGCAAATAATTAATTTTAATAAATAAGTAATTTTAAATATATACATATATATGGGCGCTGCAGTGCCGTTCAGTTTGCGACCTAGGGCATCTAGTGCAAACGCACTCAGTGAGCATGCGTTGACTGAGCGCAAGCTACGGTTGCCCTAAGTACAACCTACAACTAATTAAAAATTAACTATTTATCATTACGAATACAGGCTTTTGGTCTTTTGGTCGTTCATGCCTTAAATTTGGAAATTTTTAAGCTAATGGCTCTTAGGTTTTCATGGTAATTTGCAACGGTGAAAACTGAAAACATATGGTGTCCTTAGCATGAAAATTAATAACTAATCATTTATCTTTGTTGGCGTTTTGGGTAAGGAATTTCAAAGTTTTATTTTATTTTTCATGTGGTAGTTTCAAAATGTTAAGTTCAATGGGTATAAAGTGCACATCGATTTTTGTTATTTTAAAAATTAAAGAAATAGATATAAAAAAAAAAAAGTTTTGGAAGTTAACTCAAATTTTCTACTATATTTTCAAAAGCAAAATAAACCAAAGTTACAATTAATTTTATAAAAATTTATGTGTCAAAAATATTCATCGGTATCATATAATATTAATGCTAAAATATAATAATTAAGTATATAAAAAATCATGGCATGACATAATATATATATA
>JAJIYU010015023.1:0-12937 GCA_030144865.1 Tinospora cordifolia
AATTAAAGTATGATGCATGTTTTATGAGTGTTTCATGAATTGACTGTGCATATTCTAAATTTTAGTTTGATTTCATATTCTGAAGTTTATTTTATGAGATCATGATATGAGCCTAAGCATGATCTCATAAAATAAACCTAAGTACTTGAGGGTCGTAGACCACTGGTGGGTCACCATGTGTAATGGGTTGATGCCGACATATGCCAATAACGGGTTGATGCCAAGTGGGCCCTATTTACTTAGTTAAGAGCATCAAGGGATTAAAGGCCCTTTTGGTCTGAGAATCGACAGAACAAATTGTTGTTTAAAACACCTAATGATTGCAAGTGTTTGAATTATGATTGTATTATGAGTTTGAATATGAAAGATGGTTATTCGAAAATGATCCACTGGGTTATGTGCTCACTCCTTCCTTTCTTATTTTTCAGGAACATGAAATCTATGGAGCAGTTGAATATAGATAGTTTTTTAGAAAGTTTCTACAGTATTATATTTTTAGAATTTTTAGGGCATGTTGGCCAAAGTATTTATACTTTTCTACTGAAAAGTATTATGAAGTCTTCTGCTGTAACAATTAGTTCTTTTTGAAGAGTTTAGTACTTTCAATTTCTATTATGAATAAAATACTTTGAGTTTCTTTATCTCTTTTAAATTGCCTTGATTTTATTGAAAATTTTGTATTCTTGAATTTTATACAAAGGCACGAGATATTGAAAAGAAAAGAACAAGTGTGTGTTGCTTGTAATGTAACACCGGCCAGACCCGCCATTTTGTTAAATCCACTATCAAGAGAATGGTGGCCATGTACACTGCTTAAAGATACGGGGGTTGGGGTGTTATATGCAATGCCTGCCAAAATCGGGACGTGAACCTTACATCTCTGTCAGACACAATGGATAGGGGAACCCCATGGAGCCTCATTATCTCCCTGATATAGAGTCGGCTCAATCGTTCTACTGAATCCTTAGTATGCATAGCGAAAAAGTGGGTAGACTTCGTCAAACGATCTACAACTACCCAAATAGCATCGTGTCTCCACTGTGTATAGGGTAGTCATGTAACGAAGTCCATAGTGATGTGCTCCCACTTTCTCTCCGGGATAGATAAGGGTTGTAAGGACCCACCAGGTCTCTAGTGTTTAGCCTTGACCTGCTGGCACGTATCACATCTCTGAATGAAGACTATTATGTCTCATTTCATCCCGAGCCACCAATATGTTTGCTTAGCATCTTGGCACATCTTATTGGCGCCCAGATGAACCGCATATCTCGATCGGTTAGCTCCTCAAATACACTACGCCTCTGACTAGCATTGTCTGATACCCATAACCATCCCCTGAACCTCAGTACACCCTGTGAATCCAGTGATTACTCTCCTCAAGAAGTGTCATCTACCCAAGCCCTAAATATATTATAGTCGGTATCACGAGGCTGCCCCTCAGTGATCTCCTGAATCTAAACTGACTAGGCTGTAATCTGTGCACTCACTTTGGCCTCAGTAGATGACTCATGGATACTCATAATCGAAGCATAATCAATCATCATCCACTCATTAGACATATATCTCGCCATGTATGCAGTCTCAACCCATTTCCTACTCAAAGCATCAGCTACTACATAAGCCTTCCTCAGGTGGTACTCAATAGTAAAGTCATAGTCCTTCAGCAGCTCCATCCATCGTCTCTACTTAATGTTTAGATCCTTCTCTAAAAATAGATACTTGAGACTCTTGTGATCCGAATAAAGCGTGAAACGCTCGCCATAGAGGTAATGCCGCCAAATCTTACTTGCGAATACCACTGCTACCAACTCTAAATCATGTACAGGGTAGTTCCTCTCATGATCCTTCAACTGTCGAGAGGCAAAAGCTACTACCCTATCATCCTGCATCAATACACAACCTAGGCCTATCTGTGATGCATCCGTGTATATAGTCATCTCTCGGTCGGGCTCTGGCAACACTAGTACTGGGGCCGATGTCAATCTCTGCTTAAGCTCAAGAAAGGCCTCATCGCACCTATCAATCCATACAAAAGGAGTATCTTTTTTGGTTAGCTTCGTCATCGGAGCTGCAATCCTCGAGAAGTTTTGGAAGAAATGGCGATAATAGCTTGCTAAACCCAATAAGCTATAGATTTCTATCATTGTGGTAGGTCTCAGCCAACTAATAAACTGCCTCAACCTTAGAGGGGTCCACAGAGATACCCTCGGTTCTAATCATGTGACCCAAAAATTGAACCTTTGACAGGCAAAACTCGCACTTGCTGAACTGAGCATACAATCTATGCTCTCTCAAAGTCTGTAGTGCGATCCTCAAGTGCTCAACATGCTCCTCGTGGGACCTCGAATAGATCAGGATGTCGCCGATGAAGATAATCACAAAAGTGTTGAGGTATGGCAAGAACACCCTCTGCATACAGTCCATAAACATAGCTGGGGCATTAGTCACGTCGAACGGCATGACCAAGAACTCATAGTGCCCATATCTAGTGCAGAAAATGTAGTCTTCGGCACATCTTCCTCCCTAACTCTCAGCTGATGGTACCCAGATCTAATATTGATCTTCAAAAATACCTTGGAACCTCTAAGCTGGTCAAATAAGTCATCGATACGCTGGAGGGGATACTTGTTCTTGATCGTCACCTTGTTCAACTGTCGATAGTCAATACATAGGTGGAGGCTCCCTTCTTTCTTCTTCACGAACAGCATTGGAGCACCCCAAGGTGACACACTAGGAGAGATGAAACTCTTACTCAACGACTCTTCCAACTGGACTTTCAACTCCTATAACTCCTTAGGCATCGTGCGGTAAGGAGGAATTGATACAGGTCGTGTCCTTGGAACGATCTCAATGATAAAGTCGATCTCTTACTTAAGGGGTAAGTCGAGTAGATCCTCAGGGAAAACGTAAGGGAAATCTCTGACAATGGGGATCTCATCCATAAATGGCCATGCTAGTGCCTCCTCTATGGTAGTCATACCAGCTAGGGTATCCATCTCATGCTGCATCACTAATCGACCCTGAGTACTCTATCTTTCAGAAGCTCTACCCTAAAAGACAACAATGGGCTGGCCTAGAATCTAAAACACAACCCTCTTGGCGAAGCAATCGACATATGCGTGATATGCAGCCAGCCAATCCATACCAAGTATGGCATCAAACTCAAGAAATTCCAACACCTGGAGATTTACTACGGTCTCAAGGTCCCCCAACTTAAGCAAACTCCTCTCACAGATCATGTTGGGTAGATGCGCTCCCTAGCGGCAGTACTCAACATCAACCAAGTAGAAGCCCTAACTGTTCTAAGTCCTAGTCTATCCACAACACATCCAGAAATGAAAGACAAAGTAAAGCCAGCATCAATCAATACATAAATAGATGAATCACAGAGTGAGACAGTATCTTTCACCAAGGTCCTCATCGAATCCGGGTCGGGCTAAGTGACGGCCTATGTTCTATCCCTGATAACCGGAACAGATGAACTAGGACCACCAATAAGAGTCGAACATTCAGCCTTCTTGTGTCTAACCTATCCACACTGATAGCACGTAAGTTGCGGCCTCTGTCCTCCCTGATAACTCTGACTCTGCCCACGGCCACCTAAAATCGTGTTTTGTTGCTCTGCTGGTGGGTGCGCTTGTACAGGAGTGGCTACAAGTGCTACTGCCTGGGTGGCGGTCTGGCTAGGGGTGCTGCTCGACTGTGTCTCATAATACATCCTCTTCCTCTACCTCTGGAAGTGACCACGACCCTGATAACCTCCAGAACCACCGTTGTGTGCTAGCTGAGTCTGTGATGCGGCCTAATGCTATGACTGCGGTTGAGGGGTACTGCCAAATACCACTGAAATCTCAGGGCGCTCATCCAAACCATCCATCTCATACCGCAGGGCCTCCCTCTGAATTTTCTCTAAAGTTCAGGCCCTAGATGTAGAAGTCGCTTGTCTAATGGCGACTCTCAGCCCTCATCGATAGAATCTGGCTCTCTCCCTCTAGTCAGCAATCAACCCAAGTGTGTAAACCTCCTACTATAGGAACCGGTGTATATACTCTGGCACTGTCATAGTTTCCTACCGTAGGCTCAAAAACTCCACCTTCTTACGTTCCCTCTCAGTCTCGGGAACGTAAGCCTTTAGAAATAACTCTTTGAACCTGGCCCATGAGGTGATTGGGCCCTCAATACTCTTGGTAGAATGCCACCATCTAGCAGCCTCACTTTCTAGCATGTGGGCTGAAAACAGAACTTGATCTGCCTCTGAAAACCTCAAGGTCTCGGCGTTCTTTTCCATGTTAAGCAACTAGTCATCTGCCACCTCTAGACTAATACCACCTCTAAACCTCTCTGGGCGTAGATCCATAAAGCTTTTTAGGAGCCGGGCATGGGCCCTCTCCTTTCCTTATTTATCCTGGGCTAGGGCTGCAGGTGCTACTACTGGCCCAACTGGTGGCTCAATAGCCGGTGCCTCAAGTGTAGTAGGCTATGCAACTGGCTCGGCCCTCTGTCAGTCGGCCTCTAATTGGTCAAGTCTCTCCATCAATAAGGTCATCTGGGCTTGAACAGCCTCGTTAGAGGCCCTAATCACTGCCTCAAATCTTTATATGTGGTCTAGCTTAGGTTGACTAGGAGGGGGTGGTGGTGGTGTCGGCTTTCTAGGCTCATGTGGTGGTCTGCCTCGCCAAGGTGGTGCTGTACCTCGCCGATGTGGCATATCTATCTGCAGTTTAAATTGGACTGTTGGTTATTCATATATTCAAAATAGACCCGACTTTAAAAGTTTACTGGTTATGTTCAAATACATTTTATGATTGATAATCCTCTCTTCTTTATTCGAGGACTCGCTTATTTCCCCAATCATTCTGATATCGTCTAGGTTCCTCACTTATTTGTGTTTTTCAATTCCTTTGAACCTAGGGTTTTGATACCAAGTCTTGCTGGACCCCTTCTCTAAGCCAAGGGTGTCCCAACCAGCATAGTGGCCTAACGAACCCTCTCACCAAGTCGAGTTCGCCCGATCGCTGTTAAGCTCTTTTCAAAACTCATACAACAGACGATATCAGAATAATTGGGACGCTTAAAAACAAAAGTAAGCAACATACAAGCAGAAACATTTCATTAAGCATTTGTCTTGTCCAAAATACATAATGACCCCTTACATATGTACAGAATGACCAACCTCAAATCAAAAGAATAAGGAACAGGGACAGATTCATGAGGGAGTCAAGCGATCACTACGCCTTTCCCTTTGTCAGCTGCTATAGAACCTGAAATGATGATAGAGTAGTGAGCCTAAAATCAACGTGGCTCAGTGAGTAGAAAGTTCAGCATGTCATCCATAACCAATATTCCAAAACAATACATTTATGCATAGGTAGTAAGATGATATGACATTCGAAAGCATGGCATAGTATGAAAATAGTTATAAACAGTGCAACAGTTTCAGAAAACATGTTAAATCAATGTTAGTTAAAAATGTATCCAGGCTAGGTTAAGTCAACAAACTGAACCTATGGTCATCGCTCAAGCGGGTCCTAAATCAGGCGTATTGGCCACTCGAGCAGGTTCGATAGCAAGGCGTACTCCGCGAATACCCTGACCCCTGGCGCTCGAACCTCGAGTGCCATGACTCGAGCGGGTTCGGCAGCTAGGCGTACTGATCATATGCCCTAACCCCTGGCGCTCGGACCTCGAGTCTATCACAATCTCATTAAGTACCCTAACCCCGACGCTTGGCCGTCAAGCCTATGGTCTCCCTACTAGTGCACATCTACGCATCTCAAATTAATTAGATGTATCTGAATCATGTAAAACCATTTAAACCATGTCATTTCATACAAGTTTTGTGCAGGGAATAAAAGTCATAGAAAATACCTAAATCAAATTATTCACCTCGGGTCCTGCATACCGATGTCCCGTCAATAATCAGTCTAGTCCCGTGGTACTCTCTCGAATCTACATCAATCAAACTCAATCTCAGTTCTATCCATACAGTGGCCCAATATCTAATCTCACTGTCCCTACACAGTTTTGACCGACTCAAGTCGTTTCGATCAATCGATCAAACCTAGTCAACTCTGGTCAATGCAATCATCCTAGTCACCTTAGGTCAATTTGTGCCCAAATTGGGTCAACATAGGCCAATTGAATCAAAATTGGTTCAAAATTGAGTCCATTGGGTCAAAATCTTCATTTCTACACTTGGCCGATTTTAAGCTTTTTCGTTTAATTTGCGCAGCAAATTTGCTGATTTTCTTGCGATCAATCCAACCATTAGATTTATGCGAGATATTGCAGATTTAATCAAGACCCTCCAAATATTTACCAGAACTTTATATTTTTATTTTTAGAATTCATTTGTTAGGTTTTTCAACTGAATTATCAGGGGCCTTTAATTCAGGATTTCCTTCCTATCAGCACAGTCAAGTTCCCAAATTTCCTATGATCAATCTAACTATTGGATTTCTACAAAAATTTCCAGATCTAATCAATATTCAATAGATAATCCCTAGAATTTTTGTTTGCAATTTTTTGATCTCATGTACTATTGTTTTCAGGTGGAATTATAGAGGTGTTAAATTCTAGTCCTTTGGTCCTACCTGCACAGCATTCTTTTCGATTTTCTGGGAACAATACGTATGTCTGAATTACATGAAGTTTTCCAAATTTACTGTACACTTCCTTAGGATTACTCAGAATTTTATTTCATGATTTTTGGACATTTTGTGCTATGATTTTTAATAGAAATATTAGGAAAGTTGAATTCTCGGACTACATGTTTCCAACAGTCAATTATTTATTCAATTGACCCACTAAATCAAATCAGAATACTCTGAAATTTGGTATGTAACCTCTAGACACACTTAGGGATCTCCCTACCAAATTTCAGCTTAATCTACTAAGGTTTGGTCTATTAATTTCATCTCAAAATTTTCAGCTAGATTTCAGGGATTCCTGGTTCATGCTTCCTGTCATTCTTCATGTGGTCATTTGTCTCATCAACTTCTAATCTAAGGCCATTGCTTGTATATGTTGCAAGCATGTAGGTCATACCACAATCTCTTATTGAAGTCCTTTCGAAATAGTATACCTATAAGCCCCAAAATTGTTTCATACACAACTCAACAACATAACATACATAAGGGAATTTCAAAAATTTGTCTAAGTCCAAAGTTCATGTATAACGAGGGGTTTTTAACAGCATATAAAAACTTATCTACAAACCCTTAAGGTTCGACCTTTATACCTCCTTGCAACCCTTAATGTAAGCTTTCAATTGGTCTAAGTCTGGGACAAAATGGTTGCCCTTAGCCACTGGAAATGGAGGCTCAAAGTCACTCTCAAGATCACTTTCCTACACAACTGTTGTGACAGTTAGCAACAAAGTAACTTCAACAGCTTGTATAACACATTTAAGGTTTTGTTTTTCGTTTTATATCAGTTGGGCATTGTAGTATACATGAAAAGGAAGAGAATAAGTGGTCTTACCTCCAAAACGGACCTCGGATGGGTCATGAACAAGCAGCTTGAAAATCAGATCAACACATAGTCTTCAGTTTTTGGGTTTCCAAGTGTTGGACATCATGTTTTCTCAGCTATTTTCGTCTCAAATGGATGAGGTTTTGGATAGATGGATTGCACGACCTTGTAGATGGGTCTGAAAGCTTTCCAACAAGTACAAGAACACCCCAAATGGTGGTAGGATGAAGGAGAACAAAGCTGCAGAAATTTGGGTGTTCAAACATGAGAAAGTCGAAATGAGCTTAATTCCATGTTTGAGCTCTTCATACATGGCAACGAGCTCACCATGTGGTCTCCCATGTGGCTCGTTGGGTTGCCTACATGGTGCACAATTGTCCACTACTAGAGTCCTACCCGGCAGAGCTATCGAAGTGAGGAATTTCGGGGGCCAAAAACCACTTCTTATTGTTGGTTTTCTGCCAAAAGGGGGAAGAAAACTAGAAAAAAGGGAGAGAAGAAGGAGAAGGGGAGGGAGGGAGGGAGGGAGGGAGGGGGGGGGGGCGGGCTGGGCAGTGCCGGCAAGCATGCTGGCCAGCCCAGTGCCAACCCGGCCCGCACGGGCAGAGTAGCCCCATGCGCTAGGCTAGCCCATAGGGGCCATCCACCCCATGCCTCTACGGCTCGCCCAGATGACGAGCCTGGGCAGTCTAGGTCTAGAACCTGGGCTGCCCAAGTCCCCATTTTTTTTTTCCCTTACACATAGTATACATCTAAATTTTGTTTTTTTTTAATTACTAACCATTATCTAATCATCATTTTTCACCAAAATCTCCAATTATACATCATTTTTCATTATTTATACAAATATTTTCTCAAAAATAATCCATCAAAAATCACATTTTTCTCCCAAAAATTCTATTTATTATTCTAAAAATTCCCTAAAAGTTTCAAAAATTCAACACTCAATCCCAAAAATTATTTCCCTCAGGAAAACACATTTTCCTCATAGTCTCATGTATTTTCTCGTCAAAATCACATTTTTTTCCATTATTTCAATTTTCTCCAATAAATAATTCAAAATTAAAAAAAATTGAGGATAATTTATGTATTTCATTTAAAATTTTTGAAAATATATACATTAAACACGAAAATTTGTGTACATCAAAATATGGGTCGTCACATGTATTATAGCATTACTCGTATTATTTTATGATTATTCATACGTTATACCAAATTTTATTCGCATGTTGTCCCTGCATTATTTACATGTTATCCCCACATTTTTTACTAAAGCAACCAAACAATTTTATGCCCATATTATTCAGTTATTATTCTTGCATTATACCATTATAGACGCATTATCCAATTGTATGTATGTTATACCTCTGCCATTAATGGCATTATTCCATAATTATTCATATGTTATTCGTACGTTATACCAGATTTTATTCATATATTATCCCTGCATTATTCATATGTTAAGCCCGCATATTTGTATCAACAACCAAACAATTGTTGTACTCGCATTATTCATATATTATTCTTACATTATACTAAAAAGAAAATATAAAAAGAAAAAAAAACCAGTTCTTGCCCTAAAAAATAAAATTGACGTGGGTATACTCATCTTCTTTAGAGTCACTATTGTTCGATCGTCTTCTTTGTGCGTTTAAGTTCTTCGATTTTCATTGCTCAACTTTCTTATGTTAATCTTCATTTTTTGTTGTTGTTGTTCTTCTTTGGGTTTGTGGGAAAGAAATATCTTCTTCTGCATTTGGTAATGAAATCTCTACTTGTAATGGTTGGTCTTCTTCTTCGTGCATTTCAGTTCATCGATATTTTTTGTTTATCTTTCTTCTGTTAATCTTCATTCATTATTTGTAAAATCGCTGCAGAATCAACACAATCATCTGCTTGTAACTATTGTTGTTCTGCTTTGGGTGTTTGGGAACGAAATCTCTGCTTGTGCTAGGTATGAAATCTCTGTTTCTGGGTTTGGTACTTGTTGTTGTTCTTCTGTTATTATTATTCATTTTTACTATTGACTTCTGCTAAAGTTAGATTATTCATTTTTGTTATTCACTTATTTTTGTTCTTCTATTTAGGAATTGATATATTTAGCAACACATGGATAAAAAATGGGTCCATATTTCAAGGTCAACTCTCACATCTAAAATTAGATAGCATTATTTATTACTTGCTTGCATTATTTAAAATTTAAGTAATTTTCATTTTTTAAGGGTTCTCAAGAGTATAGACATGGTGCTCGAAATTTTATCAATTTTGCGCATGCAAGTTTAGGAAATATAGACATAATATCGTGTCCTTGTACAAAATGCAAGAACTTGGATCGACATCATTATGATTTAGTATATGAGCATTTAGTCATAAAAGGTATGGATCCTACATATACTAATTGATTTTTTCATGGAGAAAGGCTTGAAACATGTGGTTCTGTCTCCAAAGATATACCCATAAATAATACATACAAAATGTACAAGGACCATGAATATATTCAAAAAATCATGATAGACAGAATGAAGATGAAATTGAAGAGAAAGACCTCACACATTTAGTTGAAGAGGTAGAAACACATTTATATCCTGGTTGCTTGGAACATACTAAAATTTTAGCAACAATAGTTTTATTCAAGTTAAAAGCTTCATATGGTTTATCAGACACTGGGTTTAATGGATTGCTTAAGATTGTTGGTGATTTGCTTTTATCTAATCATACTCTTCCTAATTCTTTATATGCAACAAAAAGACTTCTAAAGGCATTTGATCTTAGGTATGAGAAGATACATGCTTATATTAATGATTGTTGTTTATTTAGAAATGAGCTACAAGATGCAGATCTATGCCCCAAATGTGGTTCGTCTAGATGGAAATCTAAGCAATTTAAAAAAAAAAAGACAAAAGTCCCTAAGAAAGTGTTGCGTTATTTTCCAATAATTTCAAAACTGCGAAGAATGATTGGAGTGGCTAAAATAGCTGAACAATTGACATGGCATCAAAATAACAAAAGTACAGATGGGAATTGACTTGAAGTCACATGATTGTCATTATTAATGCAACAAATTTTGCCTGTTGCTTTGAGAGGAGTTCTACCAAATGGTCCAAGATATGTAATTTCACGACTTTGTAGATTTTTTAATGTACTTTATGATAGGATCGTTGATCAAAATTTATTATTGGACTTGGATGATTCAATAGCCGAAACTTTATGCATTTTTGAAAGGTTATTTCCTCCATCTTTTTTTGATATTATGGTTTACTTAACAATTCACTTGAGACGAAAAACTTGTTTTGGTGTACCAGTCCAATATCGGTGGATGTATCCATTTGAGAGGTACATTATATATTACTTTAATGTGTTTAACTACTTTATTATATATCTATCTTAGTCCATTGCTAAAGGGTTATGTTAAGAATCGTGCACGACCAGAGGGTTGTATAGCTGAACGATATCTTGCCAATGAGTGTATTATTTTTTGTAGCAAATATATTGAAAAAGCATGTGAGGTGGGGATTCGATCGACATGCAATGAAAATGTTGAAAATGAAGATGAAGAAAATGAAATAGAATTGGAGGGTTACCCAATTCTTAGTAAAAAGAAAGTTGTGCTTCCGTCTGATATCTTGGATATTGCTCACCATTATGTTTTATTAAATAGTTTAGAAGTTTAACCTTACAGAGAATAAGTATATTGTTCTTATAATCCATATAATAAATTATGAATATCTTAATGTTTCGTTCAAGTTGGACCTAACTTTATGTTGTTTATTAGAATGTACTTGAATGAACTTCAACATTCAAATAGAAGATTATTAATGAATGAACATTTGTTGTATAAAAGACACATGGATGAGTTTAATAGATGGATTCGTGATAAGGTAAACAAGCATTTTTCAACATGAAATTCCATTTATCTTAGCAAAGTAGTACTCATTATATTCTTTTTGTTATATGATCATATTAAGGAGCTTGCTGGACATACCAATGTTTCTAGTAAGTTAATATGGCTCACATTGAGGCCTAGGGAGCAAGTATTATCGTGTCAGGGATATATAATAAACGGTCTCCATTTTCATACAAAAGATGCACAAAAATGCTGACAAAATGGTGGTGTTTCAGTTGAAGCAATAACTCTTTGTAGGTCTAGTGCAAAAGATCAATCACAACAACCTGGGGAGGTCACTTATTATGGAGTCTTAAGAGATATCATAATTCTTGATTATCATACATTTCATGTGCTTATTTTTAAATGTGATTGGGCTAATATTATGAATGGTGTCAAGAAAGAAGAAGGATTTACATTAGTCAATCTTCATGAGGGGCAATCTCAATTTCATAAGGATCCATTTATTCTTGCATCACAAGCAAGGCAAGTTTTCTATTCTAGAGAAAATGAAACATCTAACTGGTATATCTTTTTGAGAACTCCTCCAAGAGGTTTTCATGAGTTATAAGCATATGAGGAAAGTATAAACTTCACATGAACCTATGAACGTGTCAATACTTGGAGATGGAAATGTGGAACACTGTGCTAGGATTGACCTAAATGGTACTATTTTGTAAATAATGTAAGCATTAAGTTCTGTACTATAACTGATTGAATTTTTTCTTGATTGAATTTTGTGATATGATAGTTATTTATTGCATCTAAAGTAATTAGTGAATTCCTTTTCATTTTGTATCAATAGGCATATTATATCATCTATAGCCACTATAAAAAAAGATGACTTTAGAAGCGGGTGAAGTAAGTATTCACTTTTTAGTTACTATTCTTTTCCTCGTGGCTACTATTCTTCTTCTTTAGTATAAGGTATCTACTCTTCATTCACAATTTCAACTTTTATCTCTTTCATGTTCATGATTTATAATGTTTGTTGATTACTATTATAGCTTTTAGTTTAAAATAAAAAATGTTGATTACTATTATAGCTTTGGGTTTAAGATTAATAAACAATGTGAAATTTCATCTCTTTCACGTATATATGCTTTTTAAGAAAAATTAATATATAGCTAGGTCTAGGTGTCCAATCCCCAAGTGGGGCTAAGTGTTCTATGGATCATGTAAAACTATGCATAGTATCCTTTTTAATTTTGTTCTTATATGTCTTTGTTAGATATTGAGTTGCTTTAACTATTATAGTTACTCTTTAGCTCTTATTCTTATTTTTTTAAAAAAAATTAATCTAATTAACTTCATTTGTTTTTTTGATGTAGGTACATATATATATATATATATATATATATAAAGATTGGAACAATGGAGAAGTTGAGTTTATATGCTTGGATTGTGTATCAAGATGAGACGTGATGATCCTTCAAGAAGAATTTTTTCTTTAGAACTTTTTATTTTTTGTTTATTAGGATTAATAACAATAAGTAGTGTAAATAATAATTATACTTTTTTATGGATCATCACGTCTCATCTTGATACACAATCCAAGCATATAAACTCAACTTCTCCATT
>JAJIYU010015024.1:0-12900 GCA_030144865.1 Tinospora cordifolia
ATGTAAAACTATCATCAAATAGTAACTTATTCTCTAATCTATTCAAAGTATTTTTGACAATATTTATATTTTTTTATGTTTATATTATACTTTAATCATTATAAAAAAAAAAGAAAAGCAATAATAAAATAAAATAAAAATGACCTACTCCATTTTAATATAGATTGGGTTAAAAATAACCTAAAAAGACACAATGAGAGTTACATTCAGGCATTAAAAAATAATACTAATGAATAAACTGTTAAAAAAATATGTTCTTTATCACCTCAGTTGAGAATCATAATGCAGTTCAATTAGTCATAAACATATATACACTTGTCCTTTGAATCAATGGCCCATATAGGGCAATGGACTAATTCCTAGGAGGCGTCGCGTTTTCTTTTTCTTTCTTTCTCTCTCTTTTGGACCCAAGTCAACACATTCAGCAACAAACCGATTAAATTAAAACAGCAGCTTGCTATTTCTACGGCAAGATATATCTTTGTCTTCATTTTTTGTAAAATAATTATGGTGCTGCAAAAGGCAAAACTCAGAATTGGGTGTTTCAACTTGTAATCTGCTATGATTTTTATTAATAACTTATTTACTTATAAATAATAGACATAATTAAACTATTATCTAAAAGCTATAATTTTTAGGTTAACTGATATTTCTCATATTTACTTATTGGTGTCATTTACTAGTAATATTTTCTTCATATTATATATATAAATGAACTCTTATACAAAAGCTATAACTTTTGGATTAAATAGTTTCAAATAATTTGCAACACAAAATTTTGTCCAAAAGGGAAAAATGAAGAAGAAGACAATTATGATAAAAAAGTAGGGAAAAAAAGGAACAAAAAAGAGGACTGGCTGTAGTTAAAAAAATGCATATGATATGCATTTTTAGCTGCTGTCCTAAATTAATGATAAGCTAAGATAAGATAACTGGAAGATTAACTGATCAGCTATAAATAGGGCAAGATGGGTGAAGAGTCCTTCAAGCAAAAAGAAGCCTAGCAGTCATTCTAGTTGTCAAGGAAAATGGAATCCCTCCCAGTTTTCTTTGTTCTACTCGTGGTAAGTATGGTGGCTCTTGCAGCGACTAGGAAGCCCAAGTTAATGACTCTCTTTCCACGCTTTCCACTAAATACTACTTCTAGGAATTTTAGGTGCTTAGAAGTTGGTTCCCAGCTTGGTTGATAAAGAGCCTGTGAGACCTAAACCTGAGGCCATGGTCCATCACCAAATCAATATTAACAGATAGAAAAATTCTTTTCTAATTCATGTCTCGGTTAGATGCGCCAAGAAAGACCCATTTTATCATAGATTAATATTGCAACATGCATTCTTCTTAAGATAAAGCGTAACAGCTTAATAATACTAACTTAGTAGATTTTTCCTTTTTGGTTTTTTGTCTTAATTCTCCTACTACAACAAACTTAGTATTTAGCAACGAAAATATTCATTGCTAAACACTAATTTTCTGTTGCTAAAACTTTTTAGCAATAAAAAAATTTTGTTGCTATGTTTGTTGCTACTAGTGCGTGACAATCATAAATTAGCAATAAATAATTAATTTGTTGCTAATAGCTTATTTAGCAACAAAAAAATTTTGTTGCTAAAAAGCATTTATAGCCACAATTAATTTATTTTAGCAACAAATTAATTTGTTGCAAAATTAAATTTTAGCAACATAATTATATACTTTATTAACAATAATTTTTGTTGCTAATTTGTGATTAACAATAATATTTGTTGCTATTTAGTTACTTTAACAACAAAAAATAAGCTATAAAATGAAACAAATTTCTTTTGTAATAATTTATATATTGATAACAATAATAATACACATAAATTTTACTTTTACAACAAAAAAATGCAACCATGTCCATGTCCTCCAAACTATTACTATTACTTGAAAATATATAAAATCCAGCTTTCAGAATTTATAAAAAAATGCAACCATGTCGGTATGCATACCAAGCCCCTTAGCTTCTTTCTCTCCAACAATTTCTGGTGGTGAGTAATTAATAATCCTTCGATAGCCATGGCAGTTAGAAAATTCTTGGTCAAAGTACTTTTTTCTCCAAACCTTCTTCCAAACACTTCAATACAATCTTCACAATTTTCTTTGATAAATCTATCATCTTGTTTCCATATTCTTGCAGTAGCTCACTAAAACAAAGACCCGTCAAGAAATAAACACACACAAAGTCATAAATAAGATGAGAAATGGGTGCAACAGAATTTGAGGAAAAGCACTACACAAAGTAACTAAAAAAGTTATGTAAAATTATCAAATTTCAGAACTGAAAGAGGTAAAGAGAACGTCAAAAGAAGTTTTAGCAGATGAGAAAAAATCAGGTCTAGACACTCTAACACTCTCAAAGAATGGAGAAGCTACGAAGTGTGAAGTCTTGTCATACATTGCCATTTGTTATCAGCGCAATCATGTTTATCAGTTAAAACTTGCATCTTGAAGCAGAGAATAAGACGAACCTAAATGGCATGCCAACAACAAGAATTCCAAAGACAAGTAACATATAGTTTGCCATTTTTATTTGCTTGTACCAGGTGTTATTGCAAGAAATACCTTGAAATGTAGTACCAGAGGATGTAGACCGCTTCTTATCTGGTTGTGATTTGAGCACTCAGAGCATGGAGTTGTTTCTCAGGCAAAGACTAGGTTCCTTTTTGTTATACTAGCTGTACACTTTGGATCTAATTATAAGCATAACTCTTATCAATCAAATTTATCATATTTTGTTACAGGCAGTGTCGGGACCCCTTTCCTAGGATGAAGGACGAACCGACCGGCACAGTGTCTCGACAAACCCACCTGCAAGCCGAGTTTGGCGAGACACTATTAAGCCTCAACATACAACACCACATCACACACTATCAGAGCAATCATAAGGAATGCAGAGGAGATTTAACATACGAACACCAATAAGAACTTCATGTTTTCAAAACGGGTCATTACAACATGTGTAGCAATGGGAAAGACTGTTCATTATATACAGACTATCCTCACTCCTATACATGGTTCTACCTCTCAAAACACGAAACAAAAGAAATACAAAGAAACCTACCAATAAGAGAAGAGAGTGTAGCTTACGCGATAACTATTCCCTTGCCCTTATCTGCTGCTGAAGAACCTGAAAAATTAGAGTATTGAGCTTAGTTGTCCATGATGGCTTAGTGAGTAATGCAGTCTGATTCAAACTTAAAACAAGTATTCCACAATTAAAAACATGTGCCATGGATGCATGAGCAATAACATTATGCAAGTGAATGCAATAATAAATACAATTTAAATTCATAATACAGTCGTGCATCTTCATTAAAAGCAGTTTTAATAATGCTGAAAACATATAAATCCACTCGAGCGGGAAAAACCCAGCGGTTAGGTGTATAGGTGATGACCCAAATCTGGGCCCACAGAACCCCCCTCAGGGCACTCTGTGCTAGGTAGTCACTCGATGCTCTAGGGGAGCTGTTAGTTGCATAGCAGACTAATTATATTTTAGGTATTTTATGTATAATATGCATTAGTATAATGAAAAATTTAGAGTCTTTCCTTATGTTTAGTATAATATGCATTTAGAGCATTGCTGCATCATTTTAGCATGATTTAATGTTATTTCTAACATTTTTATATGAATATAATGCCCGAGAAAGGTTTTCAATGTTTGTGCAGGTTTAAAATGAATTGGAATAGGAATAAGAGCACGCGAGGAGTTGAAAATGACAAAAAATGAGAAAAAGTCACTAATGATCGCGGTCGGCAACGCCGACCACGGTAAACGGAACAAGGAGCATGAAGAAAAACAACCCACACTGTGGACCGCGGTCGGCATTCCAGTGACCGCGGTCACCAGTGTGTGTTAATTGGATGTCATTCTGTGGACCGCGGTCGCTCGAGATTTCACATATTCGAGTTTGTTTTATCATTCTGTGGACCGCGGTCAGCACTTATGGACCGCGGTCGGTCGTCGTATTTCATTATTTTAGGGTTTTCTTTAGTGAAAAACTATATATAGTTCATTGTAGTAAGGTTTAAGGCGATGATTCGTTTTGAAAATGAAGTTTTTAGAGAATAACGGCCGACAAAGGAGAAAAGGGAGAAGACAAAGAAGAATTGAAGATCAAGGTCCAACAATTGAATATGTTTATTTGTTATCTTAATTCTTTGATGTGTGAACTCTTAATCATGTCAGGCTAGGTTTATTTTAATTCTAGGATATAAATCTGGATTGTAGAATCTTGATATTCTTATTTTGATTAATTTATTTCTGAAGTTTTGTTTTATAATTTGGATTCTTAATGCTTTCTTTTTATTGGCAATAAAAAGAATGATTATAGAATGTTAATCTAACTCGGGAGAGAGGATTAATAATCTGAAAATCAAATTATAGACTTAGATCAATCAATTGACCGGGAGGTTGTTAATTGCCTAGGAGGTTGCACGTTATAATTGTGTTTAATGCATTAGACTTTTACTGTACGCCTCGGGAGAGGGTATTAGTGATTAGAATAATAGGTGTTAAGGCACTTCGGGAAAAGGCTTTGATAACTAGTGCTAGAACCTACAGAACAAAGGAATGTGATTAATTGAAATAGGAATTGAAGGTGATCACAAGAAAGTTTACTATCCTAGAAATTTAATCTAAAGAGTTTTCAGTAATTTACTTTTCAATTTTATATTTGACTGTTTTCACAAGTTTAATTCTAATTCTTAATCAATCGAATTTGTAACTTTAATAAAGTTTAAATTGATAGTAAATTGGGCTTTTAGATAGTTGATTTTTATACATTTCCTGAGGACGATATCCGGTCTCACCGGTTATTACTACTGCGATCCCGTACACTTGCGGGGTTGCTAACAGGAGCACAATTAATTAATGAGCAAGTTACAGACAGTTAGACATATCGTGACGACCCCATTAGGACTTATTGCCGTTGCCATCATCGTAGGCCCACAGAACCCCTCAACAGGCACTCTATGCTAGGTGGTTACTATCAGGGTCACAAATCGCCCTAATTGCTCTATCGCATCCAATACTCTAACCCGCTTCCGGACCTCGACGTTTGGTGCACTTTTCATTTAAAACTCATTCAAAGGATGCAAGTTCATTACAATATGTAACACCATTTTCACAATGCACAGAATAACAGGCTCTAAGGAATGAGTTAGAAAACACTACTCACAAGGATGCTCCGCTACCGGAGCTTCTCTCGCGACTGGTCGCGTCCCGCTAGCACTGGATCCTGCTAAATCGACGCAGCTTCTTAACATTAATATAGGACTTGGCTCACTCTAATTTTATATCATTGGTTAATCAATTACTTGACCTAGTCAAGAGTAGTTCGCATACGTTCGTTCCCTTGCCTTAGTTACTAAGTCCGTTTGATTGACTTTGGTCAATCCTGGTCAACCCTAGTCAACTTATCATTTGTTAACCTAGCTGGTCAACAGAGTCACACAGGGTCAATTCTGGTCTTTATGGGGTCAATTGGGCCAAAAGGTCAATATTCTCAATTCTCATTACTTAGGCACAAACCTTAGCCTATGACTTTATTTGCGCAACCATTTTTTCAATTTTTCTGCGGGCAATCCGTTCATCGGATTTGCACCAAACGTTTTAGAATTGTTCTAAACTTCCTAAAGTTTTCCCAGAATTTTAAATTACAATTTTTGGACCTCATTTACTAAGGTTTCTAAGCATGATAACAGAAACTGCACAAATTCCGTATCCCCTGTGACAGGCAGTGACTGTTTGCCTTAGTTGACCTAGCTACACACATCAGAATGTCCTGAAATTTTGTAGGCCACTTCTAGACATATCTAAGGGTCTCTCCACCAAATTTTAGCTTAATCCATCAGGGTTTGGTCAGTCAATTTTATCTCAGAAATTTTGGCCAGATTGTAGGAAATTCCTGGGTTCATGGATTCCACTATCTTCTAGTGTCCTTTTCTCTCATTCAATCATCATTCTATGGGTTGTTCCTTGTGTCTACTTACAGTTTATAGGTCATAACACATTCACTAATCACAACCAATTTGAATCAGTAGCATGCAACATCAAAAACATGTCTATCATTCCATCAATATTCTGTCACATTCTAAAAAACACAAGGAATTTGCTCTAACACCCTACAATCATAGTATATTTGCATGTATTAACAAGACACATCCATAAGAGTTTAAGGTCAAGTCTTTATACCTTTCTGGAACCTCTATTATGGAGTCTACAATGCCTCTGGTTCCAGCCTGAAAATGTGCTTTTAGGTGTCCTTAATATAGCTCTTGTTCTGGTCTCAACCTCTTTCTGTCGGCACTGTTGCAACAGTAAGTCGCACAGTGAATACCAGAGACTCACAAGACGTATTAAATGTTCTAATATGCAATTTCTACCACTTGGACACTTGAATACACTTCATGAGAGGTAAAGTGAAGGGTTTCACCTGAGGAACGAGTCTGGATTGGTCCTGGTATGAGTTTTCCCAAGGTTGCTCCAACTGTTTTTGTTACACAGTTGCAACAGTGAGTAAGCAACCAACTTTAGGGGTACTAAAATTATGCATAGGGCCCTATTTTTCATTCTCTAACTCTTAGAGATCAAAGTACATACGAAAATGAGGGGAATGAACCATTTTACCTTCAAAAAGGAACTGGAAATGGCCAAGGTCCAAGGCTTCAAAAGTGGTTCCAGCATACATTTTCTGGTTTTTTCTGATTTTAAGTAGTGTGGACAGCCCTCTTCTTGATGTTTTCTACTTCAGACAGCTCTAAGACTGGGCAAACTCCTTGTAGGACCTTGTAGGTGGTGGTACAAGCTTCAAATTAAGCTATAGTTTGCAGGATTTGGTAGAGAATTAAAGAAGTTCTGAGCTTGGAAAGTTGGTTACAAAATCTGGAAATTCTGTGTTTTGAGCTCAAGAATGTCTTTTTGTTACATGAGGATACTTGCTTGGCAAGGGTGTGGATGACATGTGGCATCCAAGTGGCACTTAACATCACATGCTGGATGCCCAGTTGGCAGCCTTTATTGGCCAAATTGGAGGCCATGAAGTAATGACAAAACCATGGATGCAAATACCATGGGTTCCCATGGTTTGGTGGCTGAAAAATAGCTAAAAATACTGAAAATTCGCCAAAAAATGACTCAAAAATCTCACAAAAGACAAGGAGAAGAGGGGGCTGGACCCCCTCTTGGCGCATGGGCCGGCCCACTCGCCTAGCCCGATCGCTAGGCGCTTGGGCCGCACGTGCAGCCCGAGTCCCGCACGGGCGAGCGGTGTTCGACCCGTTGGGGCCTGGGCCGGCCCAGCCCTAGTGCCTGGGTCAGCCCAGGTCCCCCTATATATTTTTTATTTTATTTTATTTTGTTTTATTGATTTTTTTTACCAATACATATACATATATACGCGTATTATATATCAAAATTTCACATTTTTTTTCTAAATTGTTAAAATTGTCTAATTTATTATTTTTCATCAAAATACCAACATTATACACCATTTCATCATTTATTTAATTATTTTCTCCAAAAATTGAATAATTTCCCTAAAAATCATATTTTTCTTCCAAAAATTTCATTTATCATTCTAAAAATTCGATAATTACTCCAAAAATTCATAAATTAATCCTATAATTTATTTTCCTCAAAAAACGCTTTTTCCTAATATTTTCATGTATTTTCTCCTTAAAATTATATTTTCTCAAATTATTCCTACTTTCCTTAATAATTAATTCGAAATTGAAAAAAATTAAGAAAAATTTTATATTTTCTCACTAAAATTTCAAAAAATATATGGAATACATAAATGTCAGATCCGTCAATCCGATGTCAAAAATGTGAGTCGTCACAGGCAGGCATCCCCAAGCCCTATCAAGATGGCTCTTGTGCAGTTTCCCTCTCAAACTGCACAAGTATTGATGCGAGTTCTTCGGTAAGCAAATTTGTGTAATGTCTTTCGGATCACTAGATGAGCAAAATGGAAATTTTTATTTTAAGTAAGAAGATTTCTGATAATTTTGCATGATTATGTAGTTCTACTAAATATCAGACTATGATGAGATCTCTAGTTAAATTGTAGCTTTTGTGAGCTACTTTTAGAACATGCTTTTTGTTAGAAATAAATATAGTGCTTGTAAAAAACATTTTAGGCCTTTGTTGTAGCTAAGCATATTCAAAGTGATAAATATAGTGTTTATTTTGTTGAAAACAAATAGACTTTTTTATGTGTTAGCTTAATGACTCTTGTAGTTTCTAAACTAGGAGCATAAACTATTTGATGGAACACATAAGAATTCCAAAGACAAGTAAAACACACAAGAATTCCAAAGACAAGTAACTTATCATATTGGACTCAGTTAAAATTGGGAGGCTTTTAATTAGCACAAGAATTTCCAAAACAAATAAACAATTGATCCTATTAAGAGTCCAAAATTTTGAAAATGAAAAAGAGAAAATCTACTAAGGGGAAAAAAGGAAAGAAAGATCTAAACATACAATAATCTTCATCAGAGTAATTAAATTCAAAAGAAGAGTAAGAAAATGATCCTTATTTGGCTGCATATTCTGTTGAGGATGGAACTCTAGTGGCATCCATGGCAACTGATTGCCATCCATCATCAATAATCACAAACTTTGGAGGGATTCCTCCTTTCTCCAAACTAAAAATTTGGAAAAAAAAATGAAGTTAAAAGAACAACAAGGGAAGAGGCAATAAATTATAATATACTTCAATGTTTTTGAGATAGAAGGCATAACACCAAGGGGAAGAGGCAATAAATTATAAAAAAAATATGAAAAAAAAAGTAATGACACCTTCTTTTCATGATGAGAAAAAGAAAAAAGAATATTTAGCTCCAAAAAATAATTAATGGGAAAGAGGGAGCTTGTGGGTCTTGAGGAGGAAGAGAAATGCATAAATATACAATAATCTTCATCAAAGTAATATCACAACATTTTGCAGTTGAAATATACAAAAACAAGGTCTGAACACATCTTGTTTTAACTTTGCCTAAAATCCTTCACAACCCTTCCCATTTTCCTAAACCCTCTGGTTAGCACAATTCAATAACAGTGTGCTCACATTGATACCGTTGCAATGACCATCTACCTCATCAAAACATTAGACATTTGTGTAGCCAAGATAGAAATGTCATAGTTCTTGCCAAATGGAAATAACCACTAATAGTACCAAAGATGACATTGTTGAAGACTTCAGGTCACAGGGAAAATGACACAGCCCTATGAAGTTACTATGTTGAAGCCACTATTTTTTTTACCATATTTGTTACAAATACTTCAATTTCTATAAAGGAGCCAAAGTTTGAGGAAAAAAGCAAAGAACTTCATAATATTTAACAGATCAATTATGGAGTCATTGAAAACTTTATTACGCAGCCTAAATAGAACATCCTAAATATTGATTGGCTATAAACTAAGCAGCATCTCAAATTAAGAATGGAATGCAATTCGTAGAGAACAAATGCCGACATATTAATTAAGGACACCAAGGAAAGACAATGAATATTGGCACTGCTACTTCATGGGACACCGGACTCTTGAAGGATTTGAACCAAGACATGGATAATGGAAGATTGGTACAGTTATGATGCTCAAGTATCAGAATGGCTCACTGTTGCTTACTGAAGAACTATCTTTAAGTGAAGAATACAACGAAGAAACATGTTTTCCAAAAATAAACTTTACTTTTTATTAATTTGTATTCACTTTTATCTCAAAGTTCATACACTTGCATATAAGAATGTCTCACAATACCTCCTTTTCCAATTTCAAAACAGCCATGAATGCTTCCTGGGGCACATCAACTTTACCAATTGCCTTCGTCCTTTTCTTTCCTTCAGCCCAAACAACATATGCACACATATATACAATAGGTTGCTGACAGAATCATATCATCAAAATCAAATATTGCATAATGAGCAAGAATTTTGAACTTGAGAGCTCAGAAGATGTTAGATTACAACATTAAGCATGGTTTAATTTTTTAAGGATGGCCCAAAATGGTGTTTTATGCATTGGGAATATTGGTCTACAAAATGTGAACGACAGGATCCCTTGTTGTTTCCTCTCAAAAAAAAACCCCTGAAATTTATATATTTTTTCATGAAAAATGTCAAAATAGAAGGATTACTATGGTTAAAACTATGGCAAAAAGGATAATCAAGGCAAAAATTGTGGATGAGCAGATGTTCAGAAAATTATGAACTTAGGTGTTCCCATACCTTGGCAGATGGAGGTTCAGTTATTCCATGAAAGATCATGAAAAAAAAAGAAAGAAAAGAAAGACAAAGTCCAAGAAAATAAACATTAATCTCTAGTAAGTATCTAAAAGAAGGATTAGACACATTTAGCAACATATTTGATGTACAACTGATCTAGCAACACTCTCAACTTGAAATCCTTCAAGAATATACATCATCACCATTTTTCAGTTCATACTCACCCCGTTGTTAAAGGAAGCCTGTATTACTACAATAACCATCATGTTTTCACATAGGTGGATCCTCCAAGGTGATAAAAAATTCACTGAAACACAAAATTATAAGAATAATGCCCTAGAAACCAATGCAAAGTACAAGAAACATTGCGAAACAAAATAAAAAATGAAAAAGAAACCTAGGGTTTCCAAGAACCAAATAGAGACTCACAAACACAACCTTCTGATACAATGCCTACTAGTCGCATAGAAAATGAGTTCTCGAGATGATTTTCTGTTGCTGGTGTGTGTGAGAGACAAAAGAGAGAGAGAGAGACGATACTGCAAAAGAAAGCTAGTAGAAGCCCTTAGTTGAAGATGGAAAACACATAAAGCCACGCGTATCCAACGGAAGAGATGATTTGTTATCGATGTGAAGCGATTCGACTTGTCATGGACTGCACAAAGCAATGAATCACATATATGCATTTCATCAAACAGGTAAAGGACGATCCAACGAAAGTTGAAATCAAGTGTATTACGAAGTGGAAAGCTGTGAAATCTAAACTAGTGGTAGTCGCACCTTCATCATCGATTATTGCTCACCATTTTCACAAGCATAATCTAACTAAATCTCAGAAAACAAGTTGAAATAAGAAAACATCACCGATTACCAAACTAAAGCAAGCACAAAACGAAAAAGAGAGAAAAGATTAGAATGGTGAGCACAAAATGAAAAAGAGAGAAGAGATTAGAATGGTGCGGTAGTAACCGAGAAACGAGTCAACAATGAAGGCTTCAAGAAGAGGAGTCAAGGTGTTGATGTCGTACCAAGCATTGACGTTCTCGACGGCAATAGCGATCGACTGCCGGAGAGGTCTGGTGAGGAACATTATCAGATTGCTTGAAATTCCATAGAACGCAGCCTCTGGTGCTCCATCTTCTCGCTCTCCTACTTTATAGTCCACCACCATCGTCCCTTCCACAATCTCTTCCAACGACACCAAGAGCAGCGCTGCTGCGGTTTCAGTGCCACTACCACCACCATCGCCACCTTTGCCTTTTAGGTTGTTGTTTTTGTTTTTTTGGCAAAAATTTTCTCACAAGTAAATAGGGATATAGCAACTAAACTGATATTTTGTTGTTATATTCCTTATTAAAATAAATATTTAGCAATAAAAAAATTATTTCTATTTTTATTATATTTTTATAAAAAAAGAATAACAACAAAATTATTATTTTGTTGCTAAATATCACATTTTACAATAACGATTTTACTGTTATTCTTATTAAAATTTTATTTGATACCTACAACAATAAAAATAATTTTTTTTTGCTAAAAATGATATTTAGCAACAAAAAAAATATTTATTGTTAAAAGTTTTGTTGCTAAATGCTCTTATTGGTGTAGTTTCCTAGTGTTCTGGTGCAGACTGCTATTGTGATCAATGCAAGAGAAGCTCCCCGTGATTACTTGAAAGATGTGATGAAGAACCAGCCTCTGCCCGAAGCTTTCCAGGGCCTTCTTGAAGCAAATCCGAAATCATCCTACAAAAAGAAAGCTGATTGCCACACATCTTTGCAGCCAAAAGAGAGTACCCAAGATTTTCATGGATCCATGGAGGGTGAAGCAGAAGAGGGGAACATCTTTGTTAAGGACTTTGAACCCACGCCTAACTTAACCATTTACCATGATGATTCTGAGACTAATGAGAAGAAGTCCTCCATGAAGAGTGAAGGTAAAGAACAGAAGAAGTTCACGAAGAAGTTCCAGTAAACGCCTAGTGTTACCATATACCACGGTTAACTAAAATTTCAGGTTTTCAGGAGTGTCTGTGTTAATATATTAGATATTATAATATCTATAAGATATTATTAGATTATATAAGATATTATACAATTATATTGTATCCAGAATATATTATTCTATATCTAAAAGATATAATACGGTATTTAGTATTTTTCCTTTTTTGCTCTACTATACAACTATAAATACCCTACTTCACCTTGTAAATTATTCATTCAGAATTGTAGCAATATAATATTTATCATGGTATCAGAGAGGGTCTAATTTTTTCTCTTTTTTTCGGTGTTTAATTAGCTTCGGCTATAACGATCAACATTGTTCCGATCGTACAACGATCAGCATTGATCACTCTTTTGTTTGATTCTTGTCCTGTGTACCCGTTGCTGTGCTCGGACCAATCAAGACAGATTGCTGTCCGTTGTTATTGAATTACCCCCAGTTTGGTGCTGCTACTATCAATCCCCTGTTCCGTTCTCGCCGGTACTAACAGTCTCTGTTGGTTCACTGGTTCGGTTTTGTTGCTGCCTATTAGTCTCCCCACACCTGCTGCTGCTGGTGGTGGTTCGGTTTCCCCGCTCCCCCTCTCGGTTTGCTGCTGCTCCCCGTTTCGGTCTGCTGTTCCCCCCCCCCCCCTCGCCGCCCCCCCCC